>JAQIWT010000113.1:0-34212 GCA_034696485.1 Isohypsibius dastychi | reverse complement strand
GGCCCCCCCCCCCCCCCCATGAGACGACTTCCCCCTGTTTTCCCGCTTCGCTAAGCAAAGCGAATGCCCGAAAGCGGAGCCCCCCGCCCCAAACATAACTTTTGTCAAATCCACCACTGATCACAAGTCTATTCACCGTTGTAATTAGATCAGATGAGAACCGATTAGAGGGTGCCTTTGTGTTTCCGTATGCAATTCAGTTCAAACAATAAAATTTACCAGTTTCTCGCAAAAGTTAGAGTCACAGGTGACTGAAGACAAGGTCATTTTTACTGCTAAGAATCAAAGTTGCTACCGTAGCTCGAAAAATTATGCGGAATGAGTTGCTGCCAATTGCGGTCCAAATTGCTTGCTTACCTGTTACAAGGATTAATCTCCGCTTTCAGCTTGTGCACCTTCACTATGCTTTTCTTGTTCCCAGACACAAAGACGATTCCAAACAGTAGACAACATAAAGAAATGCTCGCCATTTTTCCGATCCCCATTCCAAGTTGCGGAAAACGTTCCGGATGTCCTGACATGGAACTGGCTTACAGCAGCAGCCGCAACGCAGTGTTTTCGCAAGGAGAATGAATCAAGTGATAATGCAGCACAAGTGACTTTTGTTTCTAATCGCTAAAGTATCATCAACCACATTGTCTGCATAGAGTTATCTGGTGTCAGGCCGCGCGGTTGATCAAACATCTTTGATAGCCGACTTGAGCCATGTAGCCCAGTTCCCACTCTCTTTCCGGATCATTCGTCCAGAAAACGAACAAGATGATTCCACAAACCTAGTTCTTTCTTCCAGACTGAAACTGTGTCAGATGGACAACGGGTTAGACTGAGGCAGGCTAGGGTTTCGAAGTGCACTTTTTGAGTGAGTGCGTTTTGAAGCCCAGACCAAACAGAACGGAATGTGGTGGCACAGCAAATATCAGTTTCTTGTCAGCAGTTTTGGGACTGAAAATGACAGGGTTGTGAATAAAATTGATTTTGATTGACAGTGACTTCACTCGCCTGGAAAATATTTGCACGGTGAAGATCCAATCTGGAGTTTTCTTTGGTGAGAGCCACACTGCTGCAAGTCAGTGCGCAAGATTTCGTGATGGATTTTTCAAAGTATTCGTGATAGCCGTTTCACCTTCGGATAAAGTGACTTGTTTTGTCTTTTGTGGCTCATAATGTCGTTCAATTGTAGGAAAAGTGAGAGAACATTTCGTTTGGTGTACCGACACAGTGACACAAATGATCAAATAAACGGAATTCAGGATCATGTTTTGTGCTGGCTTCTGCATCCGAGATGCCGGGTACACCGAACCGACCCAGCTGGGTTAACCATCGCTCATGTCGATTTTCTCAACGGCTGTCAGAAAACTTGTGGAAACGTACGGGCCAAAACAACATCATGCTGAAACAAAGCAGGCTACTCTGTGTCACATGGGTAGAATCCTACACCCAGTGTGATTTTACTGAGGTCTGCAGTATGTGGGCTTTTAAAGACCCATCATACATAGTGAAGAAAATACTGTACAAGATTATTGTATGAAATACTTTATTACCAGCATACCACGTAATCCCGGCAAATGCTCTGCGGGCATAATCCTGGCGACCCCCTATCCGTCCCCCGACTCTCGCATTGCCCAGTCAAATCAAACACTTGATTGTGTGGCCTGCTTGATTGTTTAGTTGGACGTTTCGACCGGAAAGGTCAAGCTTCATCGTGTAGTGAGGGGACTGGGGGCTGTCGGGACTGTTTCCGCAAAAGCACTTGTTGGGATTATGTGTTATGCTGATATAAAAACTATGAGCATGAAGATGTTGAAGCCAAGTTGGCTTATATTCAAGTCACGTATGCTTTTAGACAGTTCACATTATTCAGGAGTCACGTTTAATCAAACTAACCGGTTTGAAGATGGCGTATTTGAACTTCTTCGAAAACTTGAGCAGAATCTGTACAACAGTCAGATAAACTTTGAAACACATTTGATTTCACGAACCATTCCATGAAATAATGAACTGAAATTCTGTACTGCCGCGACCAGACGGTGCAGAGATATTGCGCAATCAGTAAAATAAGACCCAGCTGGCTAGGCTAATTCTCTCAGTATAGCATGGGTAAAATTCTCAATCCCGGTGATATTTTTGCACCGTCTGGTCGCGGCAGTACAGTATTGGTTAGTGCAGAGGAAGAGATTGTACATTCACATACGGCAGTTATAAGGCATGCTGCTTTATCAGTTATTATCAATCACTCGAACAACCTTCGCCGGATTTCCTGCAATGACAACATTCCCTGGAAAACTCTTAGTCACAACCGAACCCGAACCAACAACAACGTTGTCTCCGAGTGTTACTCCAGGATTGATGATCGCATGACCCCCAATCCAGACGTTATTCCCAATGACAACCGGTTTCCCGAACCCCAGACCCAATTTCAGTCGTTCTTCTGGATCAACGGGATGGCAGGCTGTGTAGATGTGAACTCCCGGACCCAACATGCATCGATAGCCGAATGTCACTTTGCAGGTGTCAAGGATCGTGCAGTCATAATTAGCGTAAAAGTTTTCTCCCACCGAAACGTTGACTCCGTAATCGACTCTCACGGTTGGCTCCATGTACACTCGTTCTCCGGTTTTACCGAACAACTGTTTCAAAATGGCGGACCGCTTGGGGGGATCGGCTTCATTGTTGAAATCTTCGAGTAAACGATGGCATTTGGTTCGCATTTGATGGAGAAGAGGATCGCGTGAAACAAACATTTCCCCAGCAAGCATTTTGTTGAGCTCTGTTTGATCCATTGGAGGAGCAGATTCGGTCAACGCTTCGCTCATGTTACAGGTTGCAGCAATTCAATGAATCTTAACATGCAGGGGAAACTTATGCCCCGGCTATTTATTCTGAGCGTGGCCGGGTCGAAGTGCTGATAAATCATAAAATAAGTCAAAACAAGTCATAAAATAGAGTTACGTCCTTGTGGCCCCGAATTTAGCTAATAACCAAAAGCCACGGTTCTAAGACGGAGAAACGTTTATCTGTCAAAAAGATTGATGGCGATAGAAACGCGTCTTTTCACCTTCGGCGCAGAAGAAACTCACATTAACTATGTGGTGGTGGAATCACGTCCGAGGACCGGTAATCGAGCCGGAACGAAGTAAACTAACTGACAATAAAATTCACCATGCAGAAGACTTGTTAGAATTCTTGATCAGAAATTTTGAACCTGGAGCTCACACCAAACAATATCAAAAAAACAAAGTCGAGCAGATGTCCAAACTAACGCATAGATGGAATGGAACTGGAAATCCCATTGATAGAGTAACCAATTTGTTCAGATCTGGCTCACAAAAGGGCAGTTTCCGATCATGCTGGACCCCGCGGATCGTGCTTTGGGAGCTCGTTTTTTCGGAGTGGCTATTTTCGGAGTATAGCTTTCGGAGTCCCGACATTTGGGAGTCCCGAGCTTTCGGAGTGCCAAATTGGGAGTACGATATTTAGGAGTGTCTACTTTCGGAGTGAGTCTGCCGAGCTTTGGGAGTGAGCCTACCGAGCTTTGGGAGTAAGCCTGAAGATCTTTTTAACAACCCGGATTCGTTGAATCCGGGCTGTAGAAAATAGCCGGTAGCCTAACACAGTATATAATTCAACCTGGCCCTTATGATACGATCATTAGTGAAGTCAGTCGCATTTTCAAATCAGCATGTCTGGAATTACGTTTTCTAAAACAAACCGTGGAGGAACCGTCTTAGTTCACGAAAACTACTTGTATACGAAGGAAAGGAAGTTCTGGCGCTGCAAAGACCGCACTTGTGGAGGACGATTACAACACGATCCAGTGGACGATGCTGTTATTATTACAGTTCGCCACAATCATCCAGCCAGCAAGAGTGAGGTCATAAAGAACGAGTTCAAAGTGAACTTCAAGAAACGAGCCGGCGAAACTTTGGAGCCACCACGGCAAATCATCGCATCTCTCAGTCAAGAACTGCCTATTGAAGTGGCTGCGACTTTACCATCTTATCATGCAATGCAGCATAACATCGAGAAGATTCGCCAGAGAAACCGGATTCCTCTTCCCAACCCGGATTGCCTAGCTGATTTCAACACCACCCAGTATCTACAGCAGTCATCTCGTGGTGAACAGTTTTTACTCCATGACAGTGGACCCGAGGACCCTGAACGATTCATTGTGTTTGTAACTGAGGGGAATTTGGGGTATCTTCAGCGAGCTGAAACCTGGCTAGCTGACGGAACCTTCAAAGCATCTCCTCCTCTATTCACCCAGCTCTATACAGTCCATGGATCAGTCAACGGAACCACTATTCCTCTCGTCTATGCTTTGTTGCCAAATAAAAGCGCAGCAACATATGAACGACTATTTGGAATGATTCGTGACAAAATCCATCAGCAGCCGGGCTGCCAAAATTATGCCGGTCCAAAGGTCATGGTGACGGATTTTGAGCAAGCTGCGTTCAACTCGTTTAAGAAAGTTTATCCTCAAACCGAAATTCAAGGTAAAATGCTTGTGTGTATTTAATGCTTGTACATAATCTAATTGTTGTTTTACTTACCAGGCTGTTTGTTTCATTTTGGCCAGTGCATCTACAGGAAAATTCAAGACCTCGGTTTAGCCAAAGAATACGGATCTGACACATTATTCAACCTGCATTGCCGGATGCTCATTGCCCTGGCTTTTGTTCGTCCCAATAAAGTGGTCGAAGCTTTCGTTTCTCTTCAGGATATGCCTAACTGGACAATGGAACAGAGCAGGGAGAGGGAACAACTTATGTCATATTTTGAGACAACGTTTGTGGGAGAATTTGCCAGGAATGGGAGGAGGAAGCGACCACTATTTGCCATTGAGTTTTGGAACTGCCACAATCGTGTTATTGCCGGCGTTGAGCGTACCAACAACCGACTGGAAGCGTGGCATAAATCATTTACGGTCACTTTGGGCGTCATTCATCCAACCATCTATTCTTTCTTCGGAAAACTGCAAAAGGAGCAAAGTTTTCAGGAGGTTGCCTTGGAAAAGCTGAATTCCGGAAACACTCCAGCAAAACGAAAGAAAGTGTACGAAGCTTTGAATGCTAGAATCAAGAAAATTGTTGATGAATTTGATGAGAACAACCTTATCAGCTTTTTGCGAGGCATGGCTTTGAACGTAGAACTTAATCCCTGAATTAGTTTTCAGTTTTTCGGCGCATTTTGAAGTTCAGTTTTTTCTTTTTTCTAGCCCCAAAAAAATCTTCCTGCTCTTTTTCTGATTCCTGTATTGAACTGCACCCAATAAATTTCGGACGTGTTGTTACTCCGAAAAGTCCTAACTCCGAAAAACCCTTACTCCGATAAATCACAACTCCGATAAACCATTACTCCGAAAAACCATCACTCCGAAAAACTTTTACTCCCAAACCTCGGACTCCGAAAAACCTTTTACTCCCAAAATGGCACTCCCAAAATGGCACTCCGAATATGGCACTCCGAAAGATCCTACTCCGAAAGCACGGGGTGCCGCTGGACCCACGTTCAAGAATACGACACTGGAGAAAATTTTCAGTTCAATTATCTATTACTTGACGTGTCAACCAAGCGTTGAATAAATTCTGATCTGCTCATGTTTTGGGAAATCACAGTCCATTGTTCCTTACCTCCATCTGTAGAAATGTCTCGTTATTCTTCGAATTCATGCGGCGCACCAACGGCAGATTATAAACTATCTAGAACACGGGAAACCTCAGCTCTACTTTCATCTCACTGCATATTTGAATTCGTTCCTCAATCTAACTGGCGTTGATCTACTGAGGCCAACTCGTCAGAGGTACCTGGGTTCTCAACTTGCACAGGAAAGAATTCTTCGAAATAGCACAAAGAACTGGTTCAATAACAATCCAGTATCTTACGCATCATTTGGCTTTTGCTCCCAAGCAAGCAACATGAAGCTCTACAACACAGCAAAAAGCAAAAGAGCGTAAACTACAGTATATTTTGTACTTGAGAAAGCCGCCCTACTTGCCTGGGCTCGCTGTTTCAACTCCTCCACCGTCTTTTACCTGTTTTGGGTTCTTTGCATTTGCCTGTCGCGACAACCGTCGTACCTAAGATTATCCAAATGTTATTTGATGGTTATCTTTATCAGCTATTTGGGTTTCATCATAAAAAAAACATGCCATCCGACTAATTTTCATCGTCACATTGGAAGTCTCGATCAATGACTGCGCGCGGCTTCGATTCGAGTTCGTTCTATGAACTTGACGCTGTACCAAATATGCCATGCAGGCTAACTTGTCTACCTATGCAACTTGAGCATTTTAGCTTGAATCGAGTTACCTTCACATCGTGCGAGGCAAGAATTGCTGTAAGTTCTGCCATTACTTCCGCAGACCGGCATATACTCCCTCGTGCAAAAACATTGTGGTAGGGCTTCTAGAACGGATTCATCGATAGGTGACAGTTTTAATACTTTTGCTGCACCATGTTTACTTACCGGTTTCTGATGAAAAATTAAAAATTGTTCCGATGAAGAAACACAGCAACAAGATATGAAACCGTAGTCGAAGCATTTCAACATTGAACTGTCGTGATGATTGATACAGAGCAAAACTCCTGAGCCCTTGCGCTCACATTCACCGTCGAATGATGTTTTGTGCCGGTATTGCGACGATTGTAAAATGGGGAAATACCACGAACTAACTGTAACCCAGTAGTCTACCCAACATTAAGCTCGCAATTCTATGGCATTGCCAAACCAGTTTTCCGTATCTGGAAAACGGAATTTGGTGAAGGAGGGCACAATGCAGTGCTCATCAGTGACCAGGTGAGATCTGGAAATTTGCGATCAGATAGTTAACTCACGATAGTTCCGAAGGAAAACTGAAACCTTTTATCTGTCATATTGTTTTATTCCAGGTTACGGAGTCTAGCGTGGAAACTTGACTGATGACCTGACGACTACTTGTGGATTACTAGTCATATAATAGTCACCTTGCTTATACACACAATCTATTGTTCTTGATTAGGTGGATAGTCTTTTTTTCTTCGCTGACTCAGCGATCCACGTTTCTGACCACATCCCCTGAAGGCCTGAGATGCGAAAACACCAAATGGTCAAAAGGTCAACAAAGTGTCATTTGATTCACGCAAGATGTGAAACCAGAAACTCGATGGCGGTTGACTTGACCAGATCAGTAGAATCAATATCAAGGATTCGGTGGACAGTTACGCCACATCATGTCCGAGTTCACCACTTGTTCGTTGATTATGCGATTGTAGCCGGCAAGATAGTTGCGCGCAACTAGCAACTAACTTCCCAAGCGCGACAAATATTCGATGAGTGTCGATTAGCCGGAAAACTGATTTTATCGCCCACTCATTGCGGCACTCAGTCGCTACTCGTGATTTGTACACTGAGAAGGTGGTCAGCATTACAGCCATACTTAATCAGCTTAATATTCATGTGATATTCTGCCATTTTTTCGGGTCTGCCATGCAAACGTCAGCCACAGAATACTCTTGTTTTTTTGCACTTTGCAATTGGGATTTCCGGTTTTGTTATGAACACGCCGCATGGAATTTTGTAATGCGATCGCATTTTAATTTTATATGATCCTCCTTTTCGCGCGTACAAAAAACGCGTTAACCAAAAAAATGTGTTAATCCGACTTCGAATAAAATTGCAACTCAGAAAAAGGTTATTCTAAAAATACAGTTCAAGTGGATATTTTCGTACGTTCAAAATGAGCGCATGTAAATTTGGCAGAGAAATTTGGCAGAGAAATTTGGCAGCGAAATTTGTTAATGAAATTTGGCATAGAAATCCACTCTAAAAATTTGGCAGAAATTATGGAGTTGTCGTACCCGGCGGAGAACTGGAATGAGAAATCGTGAAATCGTACATCGTGGATGTGAGATTCGCTCAGTCATCGAAAATGTAGACTCTTTTTGGTGGAGTTTTGCTCGTACGGCGGCACTTCGGGCACTGCGTTGGTTGTTGAGCGAGGTGATTTGCGGTCCACCAAGCCGTCACACATGGGGTGCAATAGCAATGTCCACAAATTAGCGCTGATAATCCCTCATGGAGTTCATGTTTCTGCGATTACAATGAATTTCAATCACAATGTCGTAAATAATCGGAATCTCCGGTAGCTACCTTGTCCAGACAAATCGCGCAGTCGATCGAGGTTGAAGAGGCAGCAATGACAGCTTGAAGATCTGTTTTCATCGATTCCATGTCAAATTCCAATCGATCAATTTCTTGCTGGAGTGTTTCTGCGACTTCACCCAAATCTCGTTTTTCAGAGTCAACCTGTAATGTTGATAACAGAAAATTAACAAAAGGTCTCTGCGGAGGTGTATTTGTCTGTACCTTCTTGAATTCAGTGCGCCAGAACATTTCCGCTTGTTTAGATTCCTCCACAGTGACTTCTTTCAGCTCCAGAGATAAACGCAGCTTTTTTCCAGCTTGCTCCTCTTTGGCTAGGGCTGCTTGCGAGGCTGTGAGTTGTTGCCGAAGGGACTCCATATCGACTTCATATTCCATAACCTTGCGTTTGAGGCAATTTTGTCCTTCTCCGGTCTAGAAAAGAAAAAGTTAGGTTTGTCCATAACTTGCTTCATGGGTTCATACCTTCGGTGTCTCTTTTGGTTTTCGGGCTGCTACCAGCTGCTTCCGCAATTCGTTTCGTTCTCTAACCAGCTGAAAGGAAATTCGGTCAAATCGAAAAACCACAACAATGATTCACAAATGCTTTCGAGTTAGATTGTCGAAATTACTTTAGCTGATTTTTACCTTTGACATTTCGGCTTCGTATGATCGGTTTTTCTGCTCCGTTTCTTCCTGGTTCTTGCGTGCTGCGCAGGTTTTGGCTTGTTGACGACGGACTTCCTGCTTCAGAGGACCTGTTTGCTCATTTAGCAGATACCAATAGTTGTTATTCGGATCCGTCGGAACCTGAGACCTCAGCATCCGAGACATGATTATGCGAAATCGGTTAGGATAAAAGAAGAACTGGTGGCGCTGTCCAAGTGTGAGATATTCTAAACCTGGAAAAAAGTAACGTTGGAATTTTCTGGATATGCTGGGGTGTGCGAGCAATCAGGTGGTTGGCTACGGTAAGGGGTGCGACTGCCGGATTTCGAATTTGGAATCTGATCGCGAGTAACCAGTTATCAAAGGTTTTTATCGAACAAGACGTCGTGAACAAATTCTAGGTGAATCGGTTTTTCTGCTCCGTTTCTTCCTGGTTCTTGCGTGCTGCGCAGGTTTTGGCTTGTTGACGACGGACTTCCTGCTTCAGAGGACCTGTTTGCTCATTTAGCAGATACCAATAGTTGTTATTCGGATCCGTCGGAACCTGAGACCTCAGCATCCGAGACATGATTATGCGAAATCGGTTAGGATAAAAGAAGAACTGGTGGCGCTGTCCAAGTGTGAGATATTCTAAACCTGGAAAAAAGTAACGTTGGAATTTTCTGGATATGCTGGGGTGTGCGAGCAATCAGGTGGTTGGCTACGGTAAGGGGTGCGACTGCCGGATTTCGAATTTGGAATCTGATCGCGAGTAACCAGTTATCAAAGGTTTTTATCGAACAAGACGTCGTGAACAAATTCTAGGTGAAAAAAAGTAAGAGGCGAATAATGGATGCAGAACATGGTAAGGTGAGATGAATGAACACTTCAGATCCAAACAAGGAACTTTGGAATGGAACCAAGAATTACTTTTGGTAAGAAACAGAGAATGCTTATTTAACGGAATGTTTACTCAACGATAAAGGAAAGTCAATCTAAACAGTCGAACTGCCGCTGTTCGGCTCAGCCAAAGTGACCTTCGGAGTACCTTTCTTCGTAGCAGCTGGATTGGCCGACGAACCTCCGGAATAACTGCCGACTGACTCCGTTGGTCGCTTCCCGGTGGCAGAATCTTTTTTGACCTCTTTCGTGGCGACCTTTCGAGCAACACCTGGTTTTCCACGAGTGACTTTCGCCACTGGATGTTCGGTCTTCGGTTCCTCATCAGATGACGTCGGGATGTCGATGACTTGCGGTGGCGTTTTCTTGACGGATTTCTTCGGCTTTGGTTGAGTTAACGGGACTGCTGCTGGGTCATCCTCTTCACTCATAAGATCATCTCCTGAGCTTTCATTGAAGTTAAGTTTCTTCCCGTTACGAGCCATGCGAGCTGGTCGAAGGCCGCTGGTAGACGGCTGCGGTTCCTCAGGGATCTCCTCTGGCGGGGTGAAAACCTGATCATCCACTTCGCTGTCCGAAATCTCAATTGCCGACGGCGGCTCTGAGTGATCTGACTCAGTATCCATGTCATCCATTGGAACCTCCTCCATCTCATAAGTGACTTTGCGCACTGGTCCATATTCTCGAGTGGTTTTGTCGAGTCGACGGATCAAATGATGCTGTTCCAAACCGACAACAACCGGATGGAATTCGAAGCCGACCGCCTTTTTGCGAACATTATATTTCATCGAGGTCTCCTCTGAAAACAATTAGCGGTTGTCAGATTTCAAGTTTGAAGCGGAATAACTCTGCGAAAACTGTTGTGAAACTAACCTTGTTGCCAATAATCGTTCACGCGTGTCGCAACCAGCCAAACTTGAGTTGGATTCCCATGAACTTCCTCATATCGCTTCGCGACACAAACGTCACCGCGGCTACTGGCACCATGTCCAATCTGGATGTATTTGCGGCCCATTTGAGAGAATTTCCCGGTGAAATTTTTCGGCGGCCCGAAAATCCCTGAAGCAGGAGTATCTTCTTCCTGCAAAAATACAATATATGTTGTGAAAAACAAACAAGCTGAAATAATTTCGTCGGAACAAATTTGAACTTGAAATTATTCGACAAGAAATAGATTTATGAGGATTTATGAAATCGTTATTTCTCACACTGAAAAACAAGAAAAAAACAAGAATACGTAGAACGCACCTGGTTGTAAATATTTGGCACCTTTCCAATAGAGTAAATCAGCGGGCGATCGCTAATCGGGGTAATGGAACGGAACTCGAAGATGGCTTGGATTTCAGGCTTGGTCAACATGTTGCTCAGCACCGCTGTCTTCAAAATCGGGCATGCCTGGAAACGAGGAGTCCACAGATGATGCGAGCCATAGATTCGCTCTAATCTGACATGTTCCGCGTCATAAACCGCATAAAGACGATTGCCATTCGGGGTCAACTGTTGAACGAGACAACATGATGCTTGGTTTTTTTAAATTTTCTTGAATATTTTTCTCACCTCGAAAATGAGACCAGATCCGAACATCAGAAGCTGTTGTTTGTCTTTCACCGACTTGGAAGATTGATACGACATGTCGCTGACCATTTTAGCTTGTCCGAGGACTGTCAATTTGAAATCCCCTCCAAACGTGCCCGTCTTCTCATCCAGCTGCACCTTGTAATAGTTGCAGTTTCGCCATTCAGCAGGATACGATGTAAGAGTGTGAGTTGCTCCATATTGATTACCTGCAATGAATGTAATCACGAAATGAAATGAATTTACGGATCGAGAATTTCATAAATTGCATGAACCAAGACAACAAATATTTCCACCGAAATTAAAATTCAGATTTTCCGCGATTTGAAACGTACTGGTTGCTCGGATCGTGACGGTGTCGGCTTCGGTTGTTGTCAAATACATAAACTCCAGCGCTGACTTCTCATCATCGTCGAGTCCCTCGTAGTGCGGCGGACTATGATGAAGCAATCGGGGGACTCGGCCGAACTTGACGACCCATGAATAGTCCGTGTTCGGGCGACCTTGCTGAACGCGCGCAAATACATCGTTCTCAACCTGCAAAATAACGAATTAAATTTTTTGATGAGAGCATGAAGTGGATGCGAGATGAAAGTCAATTCACAAATATTCCGTCTACCTGAAAACTCAGCTTTCCCCATGCTTCCGCTCCGTTGCCAGGAATATACGTCAACTCGAAAACCCATTTTCCTTGACGAACATACGCTCCTTCTGGGATACCGATAAAACTCTGAATTTCCTCGCCAGGTGGTACACGGTGAAAACGAAGCGGTGGATGTGGCAATCGATAAATGCCAAGATCAACGTTTCTGAGTTTCCATTTGCTTTCGTTGAGACGTGCTTGCTGACGTTCATCGGCGTTGAATGGATAAGCCGTGAAGAATCCCGTTTCTTCGCCATCTCGGACAGCACCATAGACGGTTGCCATATTCTCAAGAAAAAAATCGAGGAGCTCGAACTGTAGAATCTGGAACCTTGATTTAAATGTCATGCATTCAGACCGCGTGCCGAACAGCTGACGATGAATGCAATCGAAGAGGCGTGGCTTGAGTACAGGAAATCGACTACATAAAAACAACCGTTATCGCCGGATTTTATTTTAGTCACGAGATATCGAGAATAAAACGGGGAACCATCGTAAACTTGTTTTGCGATTTTCTTCAACTATGAGCAATTGACGCTCTAAGTCGACAAACTCACAAAATGCCAGATTAAAATTATCAGATGGACAAAAATGTTCAAAGAAATCGAGAGTCAAGATGTTAGCTGAATTCATAACTGACTGCCAAACAAAATTTTGCTGTACATCGAGTCTTTGTCGACCAACGAGGTACATCTTGTTTTCATTATCCGAGAAACAGAGCAGAACAATACCAAACACTTCCAGAATTTTGATCGGTTGTTTCGAGGTGACCCAGTAAGAGTTACTGACAGGTCGCGTAAGCCGCCGGTTCCACGATACAGCGTCAACTTTTTCCCTTGACTGGAGTACGGCAAATTCGAAAATCCGGATATCTGTTACCTGGGCCAGTTGTGGAGCTGCAATGTTATTTATTACAAACTGGCGCATTTCCGGGGATAAGTGCGATTTATTCAGAGGTAGACCTCTGCCGGAGATCCTCTGTTTGATAGGCGCCGGCTTGAACGTATCCAGAAGTTGAACAGTCTGCCACATATCGAGTTTCGCAGTGATTTCTTTGTCGACGTTTAGCTTGCCACATCGAAGTCGCTTGATCACGCGGAAGAAATCCTCATTAGCGAAATTGGCGAAATTCATCAGAGGTCCCCATCTCATGTAGCACAACGGAAGATGCGTCAGCTGATGCCAGTTCCAGCCGATGTACTCTTTTCCAAAATAAATAGTGCTCAAATATATGAACTCGTCAATCATCAGAGTCGCAGCTTCCGCTCTATCCTTCATGACATCTTGAGCCGAGCGATGATTTTCTGACATAGGGTACCAATCGGTCAAAAGCAATATCAAACTTCCATTTAGCGTTCGCAACAAGTGACGGATCTCGGAATCAATGACATCCTTGAGCAAATGATTTTCACCGCATATTAGGGCAACAATATAAACAATGCAGATAAGTGTTTCTGATGATTTCCAGTCTTGATACGATGCAATACTGCCACGCGGCCATCTACAAAAACAATTTTATATTATGTTACTTGCGGATCTGCAATGTAACGAAACATCCGAACCTGTGAAGGGAGCTGGGTCGACGAATGCATTTGATGAATTGGTCAAGACTTTCAACACCATTGGCAGGAATGATACGATTACGATGGTCATTGTACTTCCGGCATGGCGTCTGTTCTTGTAGCCGGCTACAATCCACAAATTCCGTTCGTAGTTCGCCATATGGCAACTGATCCATTGGTACATCGAACAAGATAAATAGCAGATTTTTGGTCAATCCTTGGATTATATGCATTATGTCATGTGGGAAACCGGACCCGAAATCCAAATGATCCTTACCTGTAAACACCGGATTTTGGAAAATAGGATAATCTCATATGAATCTAGCCAGAGCTTAGTCTTACCCAGCCTTTGAAGCTCTGATAATTTCTTAACCCCACGAACACCGGCATCCTGAATACTTTTTAATGAAGTCGCACTGGTCGCCATTTTCATGCGTTCTTTCAGATTCCAATAATTGTCTAATATGCTTTCATGTGTCCGAATTCGTGCAGGAGTCCCACAGAATGGAAAGCAAGCAGTATTAGACGGATTCCCGGGCGCCGAAATAATTTCACATGTTGTGCAGGGTCCGTCGCGCTTATTCGATCTCGAAAGCCCCATGGCGTCACTTCTCGCCGGAGAATCGGCGAAAATGGCACGCAAAAATACTCGTCTCCTTTTTCCCATGACGATCATTCCATCCGACGATAAGTTGAGTAGCTGCGCCACAACTGGTTTAAACAGAACGTTCATGGGTATTGATTTCCCACTCACGCTAACAGCTAATGTAAATGCATAATTATGTCGCAGGTGATATGGCAAGTTGTTTATCAATACCAGCACGATCACCATCGAATTTGTGCGTGATACGTTATGTATCGGCGCTCCATCAACGAACATAGATAACGAGATGTCTCCTTTCCGGATGTTACCACGATAGAACTCAGTACCGTTGTGCATGCAAAGTTTCCCTGGTGTGATACGATCAAACGAGCCGGAAACTGAGTTATCGTCAAGAACGGACCGCAGGCTGTGCTCCAAGTTAGCCACGTGTAATCGCGCATAATTTAAGGGTTCGTCAGATTCTCCTTCTTCTGCACATTTGGTACAAATGGCCGGGGGTACACCCTTTTCATTTTCCTTGCCGATGACATAAGAATGACGCTCACAGTAACGAAAACAAACATATGCGGATTTGGGGTTCAGGACATCTTTGTCGAGAAGCCATTTGGACTTCGGCATCGTGTTGTTAACCGGGAGATAATGCTGCAAAAATCGGAGGATAGCGCTAATACAGGAGTTAGATAGAGCATGGCGCTGGCAAAGCAATAACAAGTCAACAACAGCTTCTTCCCTGTGATGCGGCGATCCCGGGAACAACAAATAACGATTTTCCGACATGAAATTGTCTGAGGCATCTGAATCCGCTGAATTATCGGCGGACGAACCGCTGTAAAAGGTGTAGTCACATGGGCCTCCAGAAATATCCTCCGCGGGGTATCCATCTGGTTCCTTGTCAGGAGCTGTAGTAGATGTCCTTTCCGCTTCTCGAATCCGCCGCTCGAAGGATTGCAGACCACGATCTGACAACTGTTCAAATGGTTTACGACGTGCACCTCTGGGCATTGTGGAACATCGAGTTGCTCGAGTACAAGTAAACAAGGTGCAAACCACAACAAGGTGCAAACCACAACAAACGAATAGCGTGTGCAGAGACGTACGGAAGATCAAACTAAAGATTGTTCTGAGGGGTTGACCTTTGGAGTAGTTTCATCAAAAATCAAGGACTTTTACTTTTTTAATTGCATTATCCAGTAAGAACATTTCAATCTGAATATTTTCAATCAGAGCACGGAACACTAATTAAAAATCTGAACGCGTTTTCACAGGCAGGGGAATGAGAAACAGGAGCGAATGACATCTAGTGAATCTGAGCTGAAAAGGGGAACCGGAAACGGATTCCATCGTGGACATAACTTGTTCAAGTACAAGGAAATATCATTGAAATTCTTTGTTCTTTGAATTTTCTTCAGAATTGTTGGGTTGGCTTGAGTTGGCTTGGATTAGCAGCTGACTTTTCCTCTCCGACAATATCGATGACTGGCCATTCTTTCGGCTGTGGCTTCATGACTAAAGACTTCACATGTTCCTTCGTCTGAGCAGAAAATCGACAGTTCTTTCCAAATCCATTGTATTGCGGCTGGCGATAGTGGGAACAAACACATGTGCGCTGCGGTTTATACGCGACCTCGAAATTCAGCTTGCTACTTCGGAGAACTTCCGGTCCATTCTTTGTTGGTTTATTTCGAGCCCGGGCGATTTGCGATGGCTTGAACGCTTCCAGTAACACACGTTGACCCCCGGTGCCTTCTCGAAATACTGGCGCTTTTGACTGATCCAACGGAAAGAAATAAGCCGTAATTAGCTTTTGTCCAGTCGGAAATGCACCGCGAGCAATGCGTCGCATGCCCAGAATGGCTCTGTGGTTCTGGACTTGAGTCCCACTTGGATTCTCTGGCAGCTTCGGTGGTGGAGAAGCCACGACCTCCTTGTACCACTTTTGACGTTTCTGTGAACACAACATCAAAATTCGAATAAAAACGAGGTGTAATACTGTTAAACAATGAGGCGACAAATGTTACTTACATCGCTCATGGTGATTCCACACGCTGTATCAACGGGAATAAATGCCAGGTAACAACCGAAAAACCCCACAAACTAGGCTGATATCAATCGACATCGACTTCTGCAAAACCAGGAATCACAGAATGTATGTGAATAAAGTTCTGTCAGTCATTCTTAATTCTCGTGCCTGGAATTATTCCTGGATAACGGCTTGAAAATCACCAGTTTACGTCATGGGTTGTGTTATAATGTGCAGCTCAACTGACGTCATTCAGAAGGAATTAGTCCAGCCCAAAAACTCCTCCCCCTAACTCACGCATATATAAATACAGATTTGCTGCTACGCTTCACCTTCGTAGCATTTCAGTTCCCCATCGAATATTACTTTGCATTCGATAGCGCTCTCTTCTTTTGAGGAAAATCTGTCATCAAACCTACATCAACTTTGTTCATTCCACTCGGCAGTCAAATTCCATCAGAAGAATGGACCCAGCTGTTGCGATTCCCTCATCATGCTCGTACTGTCAAAATGTGATACCACCAGCGGAATCCCCATTTCCGGAGATGCTGTGCAGCCCAGGAAATACATATCATGAGTTGACCTTTGATGACGAAGGAAACGGGGAAAACCGAATCATGGTCACATATTTGCCAGTGAACGTAAGATATCTGAATGCATGTCAATGTTTGCTGCTATCGTTCTTGCACTGAGTTTTCCCCGGAAATTGTTTCACGTTATGCCAGCTGGATTCATTTCATGACCTATTTATTTATTTAGGTCACGGCGGAATACATGCAGACGCTCTTTGGATCCAAAGGCGAATTCGCAGCACCTGTCCAAGTCGTGAAAAGTCGATGTAGGTCAAGAATTTTTCAGCGAACTGAATTCCCTTATCTTATTCAAATTTAGAATCTAACTATTTGATATCGACAATTTGCCACTAATTCTGATTTGTTTGTTATTTTCAGCTCTCGCCTACGCATTTGTGACTTACTCAACACATGCAAGCTGCAAGCAGGCAATCAGGGATCTGAACGGATTTTCACTCGAAGGAAAACAATTACGGGTATGACTGTTGTTTATGCTTTGCAGATCCGAATGTCAATTTCGAAAATTGGGAATATTAATGTGCATTTATTCTTCAGGTGTTCATGGCGCGACGCTTTCAAAAAGGTGCTTCTTACGGATTACTCTATGTTTCGTCGTTTCCGGTCACGTGGTGTGTACATAAACTCGCCGAGCTGGCAATTGCTTTCGGAACACCGAACAGCGTGAAGCTTCTCTTGAACTCCATCAACGGTAAATTTCGTTTCCGTTGTGAGCTTTCAGTGTTCATGTTCCTATGTGTAGGTGAAGGTCGCGGCGTTGGATTCATTCGCTACCCAGCCAAATCCATGGCAGAATCTGCTCTCTCATCGATGAATGCTTATTATCCGTCAGAATCACCCCATCCAGTGAAGGCCGAATTCGCTCACAGCAAGAAAAAGAAAAGCTCAAGCTCTCATTCGGTCTCAGCTATTCATTCTGTGATGGCTGCATCCCAACCGGAAGTCACTACACTTAACACCACAAGTCTGTTCCCGATTGCATCCGGATCGTCGCAGCCAAGTTTGCCAACATCTGGATCTGGCTCGTTCTGGTTGAGTGTGACTGGCTTTCCGAGTTTCCTCAATGGTGCATCGCTTTGGGAACTTTTCAGCGGCCATGGAACCGTAACTTCCGTCAAGGTATGACCTGAGCTGGTTACAGTATTGTAAATTACCGCGAACTTTTTTCAGGTTATCGACATCGGGCATTCAACTGGTAATGGAAAAGCTCTCGTATCTATGTCGAGCGGTCCGGAGGTACAATACTGAATTTGTTTGGAGATTTCGTTCACATGATATCGGTTTTCAGGCTTTCAATGCTGTTATCGAGCTCCATGGATTTCCGGTCGGTCCAACCTCAAAGCTTCATGTACAGCCATGTAAAAACTGAAGGTTGATTGTTATTGCATGCTAAGTAACATTTTCTGAGAAATCATGGTTTTTTCATGCGATATTCCTGTCTTTTTTGCTGTGTTGTTTCGACATGTGTTTTTATGTTTTTAGTCTGTTGCTTTCAGAAATCTTTGCTTTTTGAAATCTTTCTTGAACGAACTGCAGTGACATCCATCATAAAACCAGTTTCAGTGCTTTCAATCTTTTTTTATTCTGAGGCATGAAAGAAATAGAAGTTTCAATCGCAAACAACATTCATTCTGAACATTCAACTCTTTTCAAAGAAGGCTTTTCGGCTTCGGCATCTTCGGAAAGTAATCTGTGCTTTCGGCTGGCGGAAGTTGTGATGCGAGTGAAGAAATTTTCCTGAATGTTTCCGGCAATCACTTTTCCAATTCCACGCAAACCGACAGCTTGTTTGTAGTCCCCAATGTGAATTTCAGCATTCGCGACACTGCGGGCCGCTTTAAAATACGATACACTCTGCCAATCCGTTCCTGGGTGCTTTCTGTTGTTTTCCCGACATTTCATAGCTTCTTGGACCAGAAATTCGTGAAGACCTGCATTCAGCGGGTTGACAACTTTTGCTCCTTGTGTCTCGCTTCTTTGCGGGCGGTCTCCTTCCGGTATTTCTTGTTTAACTGAAAAAATACGATTATCAGGTAGGAGCAACACGAAATACACGAAAATAGCCTACCTGAACCGGTTGAAGTATCTTTCGAACAGTCCGAAGTCTTTGCGAAGAATCGATCGATAAACTCGGTCAACCATGCGCCGACGCCAGCAAACTCCTTTGCATCCAAACTGCTCTGAATGAGTTGCTCCGCGGCTGCGATACGCACTGCACAACAACGCCAAATTGTCCCAGAGCCCAAGCTCTCATTTTTCACAAATTCATGATCACGACGTTCACCTTCAGCGAGAAATGCCCATACGAGTCCACGGTTCACCTCATTTTTGATGTGCAATTCCTGAATCGTCATTGTCGCCGGATACTGCTTCGCCATTGACATTTTCCAGGCAGTGGATTCCAATTCGACAATATTAATGCTAGCACCGGAAATATCGAAAAACCCAGTCAGCTACTGGACGAACTACGGCAACAAGCTTGCGCTTCGCTAAGCTCTCACCAGAAACCACAACAAATCACCCGCTTCGCCTCAATCGAGGAGCTGCACATCTTTCGGGAACTTCGGTGACTTTCCAGTACCTTATTCATTTTTTGTTATGCGGGTGAGTTCCCACTGACTTCCGACATGGATCCGAAACATAGAAGTCGCAAAGGTGCTACACCGGGTGGGACAGACAAAGCATCCCGTCTGCAGAATACCTCTGGAACTGAAGATGCGATAGTGAACCAGAGAAGATCAACGCGATGCAGGACGGCGTCTAATATTTCATCTGCCTCGCTTCTCGATGAGGAAGATGACGAGGTGTACAAGAAACGAGTGGCCGATTTTCACAAGTCACACAAAGGTAATGCTGCATGTTAATCTAAATTCGAAAGATGCCAGCGAGTTTAACGTGTGGATTAGATTTCATTGTAGTGACTGTCCAACAAGATAATCATTCCGCTATTTTGGATTTCACTGCCAAAATTACCCCTCGATTCCGCGTATCATATGGTGAAAAGCGCCTCGATGCCAAGTGTTATCAGATAGGGGATTCGATCAAAGTTCCTTGGATTCCCTTTGGACAAAAGTAAGATTCATGAAGTCAAAGTTTTGTCCTCGTTTTATGCACTCTTACAATAACACAGGAAAACCGACTGGTATGAAGCTGATATTGTCCTGATAACCAAAGATGTCGGTGAAGCGTTTCGGACACGAGATGAACTGAACAAAGTCAACACGAATAGCAAAAAGGTATGGCTCGATCGGTACCTGCGGCGAAATTAATCCACACCTTAATATTCATTCTTGCAGGCGAGCGAATTTGAAAGTCTGGCTGACAGTGACGATAGTTTGGAGGACATCGTTAAAATCCGAAGCGATAAAGGAGGAAGAACTGCTACTGTTTCAGGTGATAGTTTGGTTTTTCTTTTTATTTCCGGCTCGACCAGTTGCTATTGCAGAGTTAGAACCACCTCACGAATCACCTATTTTATCATCACTACAAAGAGCCCGCTCGAGCCGACCAAATGGAGTTGCGTCTACTCGTGGTGTAACCGCCCCGTTTAAGAAGCCGGATCCATCTCCAAGTAAATTTCAATACATGGGGGTATTATGTATGTTTTTCCCGTTGCCATTTTGGTTTCCGTTCCAGAAGTTGTTGTCCACCAACGCGAAAAAGCCAGAAAACGAGGAACCGACATTACATCAACATCACAGCAACCACCGGATTTTTCAGCCGCGAGAACACCAACCACTTCCCGAGAAGGAACCCCGATTCCATCCAACGGTACGTGCAACTGGATTATTTTCAAACAACACAATTTGTATGGTTTCGCATTCATGGTTTCGCATTTCATAATTCAGCGTTGAAATTTATTATTGAGTATCACTTATTAGAAAAAGTCACAACAAAGACCTCACTTAGCTTCTCGACATTGCAGGAAACCCCGGTAAACAGTCGGGGTCAAAACGATTGCCGAGTCACTCACCGATAAACACCCCGTCGAGTTCCCGGGACTCAACTCCAGTCCCATTGCCAGGTGAGAAACAGCCATGTATTTCCAGAATAAAATACTTGAAAATAAAAATTTGAAAATGCGTTCAGTAGGAAGACCAAACTTGACAAAAAGTAAGCATGACCAGTTACTTGCATCGGATATTTCTAACCAGAATTGAATTCAGACAGGAAAAAACAAGTTGAGCAGGCCGGTTCTTCTCAAGGTTCGGTGATTCCAGTTTCGGTAATTCCGATTTTGTTCTGGGGTATAATTCTAATTCTGTGGCAGGCAGTAAAGTTTCGGCCACCAGGGACAAGCGCAATCGTATAGCTTCAACGGATGACCCAACGACGGCTTCTGTGACTGAGCGGCCAACAGGTGCATTAAATTGTATCCTGCACGAATTGGTCGCTTCCAGTTTTTTATTTTGCAGCACGGGAAAATTCAGGAATGGCTAAAAAAGCGAAGAAATCCACCAAGAAGAATGCCGTTCGGACTTCTGATCCGGCACAGGGTAAAAAAAGATGGGCTGCTGGTCATCTAATTTTTATTGTTTCACTCAGAAGAGGAAGGCGACGGTGTCGACTATTCCGGACCCCTTGCTTTATCCGCCACAGGATCTGTGCCCCGAAATGACGAAGAAGAGCGCAGTGGTAATGACGTCGATGCAGTTCGCGGTTCTTAAAATCGCCAAGTGTTATTTTGCAGAAATCGGAACTGCAAATGGATCAATTATTGGTGACAATAATTCTATTGCCAACTCCTGCAGCATCGCTCCAGGGCCTTCTGGTCAGGTCAAGAAACGTTCTTCCGGTCAAAAAAAGACAGGTAAACTTGCATGATACAGGGGAATCTTTGTTGTAAAATCTGTCACTTGAATAAAATTTCGACATGTTTAGGTAAACCATCCACACGTGACAAAATTCGACAGAACGACAACCGACCGTCCATGCGGAGTAAGACTTGATATAGTTCTAATTCTCGGTTACACAGTGGTTTTTTCTTAGATAAGCTTTTCCGTCAACATTACTGGCAAACGAAACCGACTGACAAACAGAAAAGAGCACTTGTTAAAACGCTCGTTCCGGGACTTCGTTGCTACATCTACCGCAGTTTCCTAGCGTCTCTGAATGATGACCATGGCCCAGAAAGGAAAGGAACAAGCGCGAGCTGTGTCAACGATTTCGCAAACCGCTTGTTTGTCCATATGTGCGGAGGAAGCAACGAAATCATCAAAATGAAAAGCAAGTTCCGCGATGTTGGCAGCGTTTCGCTGCTCAGTAACGAAGAAGCTGTACCGGCCATTCTGAGTGAGTCACATCGCTAACACCTGTTTATTTGGCTAACGCATAAATCTTTCATTTTTCAGCTTATGTGAACAAGACTTTCAATTTGCAAGGACCCCGGAAACTCGGTCGCGACTCTACACTTCGTCGCTTCAACTCCAAAGTGAATAATTTGTTTGAGAAAGCGCTGGAGTCCGAGCACATCAAGGAAAAGATTCTCAACGCGAAAGCGTACCGACTTCCAAGTTCAAGTGATTCATCCCCGGACTCCGATGCCGGTGAAGCAGACGACTCAGATGAGTAAATCAATTAACCTAATATTCGAGGCTGATCCGGGTTCTCCTTATTTCATTTTCGCTGGTTATTTTATTTTGTCGCTTTCCGTTTTTGTCATGTGTAATTTAATATTTTCGGTATCCATCGTTTTCATTGTCATGAAATGAGATATGTGGAATACATTCGCGATGTTATTCTTCAAATAATAAAATAAGTAGAACAAACTGTTCGATTAATCTTGAAATCGAAAACACATAAAAATCAGTCGGAAAGTGCAAAAAACCGAAAGGTGACCTTTCGTATTCAGAGAACAATTCATATGTCATACAGCCGCTCTTAGTCCGAACAGCAGCAGTAAGCTGAAATGGATAACGCAGCTGTGTTTCAGATGACAGTCTGATCGACATTGAAAAGGCCACAGAGTGTGGCTTGATCCTCACATCAACTGTCACCTCACTTGGACACCGAAACTGTGATCATTAACCGTGACACTCACAGCCCTCATCGCGGATTCATTTTACAATGTACGGGTGAGTGTCGGTCTCAATGATTTTGGTCCATTTGGGTTGCCGGGCAACTCGGCAAGATAGTTGCGTCGGTAAGTTAGTTGCGCGTGTTTCGGCAAGATAGTTGTGCGCTGCAGAGCCTCCGATTTGAGTTTGTTTGACTTAATCAAAACGTAAAAATGCTTCACTTTTACTGCGTTAATCTTAGTTGGAAGCGAGTTTGGCTCTGGCAATTAAAAACAATGCTCGTCAGCCCCCGAAATTTTTTTATTTAAAATCTTTCTGATGGAAACTCTCAGCAGCCAATAAATACTCCAAAAATACGTCGTTATGTTTTCTTGCTAGATTCAGCTCAAGGTACAACCAAATATACCTGCAGAGATCAGACGTGAACTTGTGATGCATTCTCACCAAATTTCATACATCTTGCCCCTCATATTCACAATGGAGAATAACGTTGTTGGAAACACAAAACAAATGTTTTTTTGTCCCCACTTCGTCCAGTGAACATTCTCATCGCGCTGCATTCATTTGAATAGAAAACATTGAGATAAGGTGAAAATGTGCTGATCAGCAGAACCGTGTGTTCCTCGGCAAGATCGTTGCGCCGTTCGGCAAGTTAGTTGCGTTCTCCGGCAAGATAGTTGCGTCAGTCGGTAAGATCAGAGAATCCGTCTTTTACCACTGTATGAGCAAAGAGCAAAGGCAGAGCAACAGGCAAACTTGAATTCATAACACTCTCAAAAAGACTCCAAAACAGACTAAGGATTTATTTAGGGTATAATAAGAAATTACTGTATGATTCAATTGCATTGATACACTTCCTAAAAAAATTCCCCGCGCTCGTTATTGTACCAAACCAATCAATCCCACCCACTTTCTTGAAACTGTTGTCATTTTCCAACTGTTTAAAATTGTTTCCAACGGTCGAGATGAAGAAATGCCTCCGAAAATTAGTTCTGAACTCAAGTCCCGTATTTTGACTCTTAGCCAGTTTATTCCTACTTCTCGGAAAATCCAGAAACGTCTAGCGGAAGATCGAATCGTGGTTTCCCATTGTACGATCAATCGTCTTCTTGCTGAGAAGGAGAATGGAAATTCAAAAAAATCTGGAAAGACCAAAAAGACGAATAGCCCAGGACTGCCAAAAGTAAGAACCAAGCGCCTGATCAAAAACGTGGAAAATATTGTCAACAAAGCTGATCCTCCGACGCAAAGAGAGTTGGAATCGAGGTATGGAGTCTCCCAGTCAACAATAAATCGGGTTTTGACGAAGGATCTCGGAATGAAGTACAAGAAAAAGACCAAAACTCACAAGCTCACCGATGCTCAAGCTGCGAAACGACTCCTTCGCGGTCCAGGCTTCCGACGCCTCATCAGCAGACGGAATCTTCCTTTTCTGCTCACAATTGATGAAACGATGATTACCCTGAACGATATGACTGGAGAGCGGGACGGATACTACGAGGAAAAAGGGAAAGAACGACCAGATAAGTGGAAGCATAAAAGTGGAGGAGGTTGGTCGATGAAAAAAATGGTGACGATGGGAATCTGCATGCGTGGCCAAACAAGCTTGTATTTCGTCCCTGATAAATCAAGGTGAATGGCAAGAACTTCATTGACTTGGTTCTCAAACCTTTGTACGAGAAAGACGTCCCGCGATTATATCCGGGAGAAGAAGACAAAGTTATCCTCCACATGGACTACGCTCCTTCTCACGCGTGCAAAGAGGTAGTTGAATGGCTTACAGTTAACAAAAAGAAATGGATTACGAAAGAGCAATGGCCACCCTATCCTCCAGATCTGTCCCCGATGGATTACGCGATGAACTCGATTTTTAAGAAAAGATGCAACAGGAAGAAGGCGACCACGCAGCAGCAACTGGTGCGCAATGCGAAGCGGGTGTGGGCGGGTTTTGATATTTCTGTAATTAAGCGTGCTCTTCGATCATGGCCTAAACGAGTTGATCTTATGGTAGAGAAAAAGGGCTATCAGATAGAAGCATTTTTGTGAAAATCGGTTGAGCGGTTGTGGAGAAATAAATTTCTGAAAAAGTGTATCAATGCAACTGAATCGCACAGTAAACTAAACTTTTTATTTTGAAAATTTTGCCCGCTGGTATTCGTAATGCGGTGGCATGTTGTTAAAATCGATTGAGTCCATCAGGTGATTTTTTCAGTCGAATATTTGGTGTGATAAATAAGAGCTGTTATTATTCATGAAATTCAAAGAGCTTTTATAGCTCTCCATGGAATCGAAAATGTCACTGCTGAGTATTTCCGCAGTGCACAACTATCTTGCCGAAATACGCGCAACTAACTTGCCGACGCAACTATCTTGCCGAGATGCCCGGCAAGTTAGTTGCTAGTTGCGCGCAACTATCTTGCCGGCTACATGTGATCAATCAAAAACGAGGAAAAGATCCGTAAACACGAAAACGAGCCAGAACGTAATAATCAAGAAAACTAGTGGTTCTGACGACTTCTAAGTGAGTTTTGAGCTAACCAACCAGAAGCAGGTAGCCACAATTTAGCTCTTTTTGTGTTTCGAGCTAGGCATTACAACGGAGTCTTGCATGTGCGCTTTGATATGACTTCTTCCGTATGTTCACTTTACGGCGAAAGCAGTGTACTTCGGCAAAGACCATATATGCCCACTTCACACCAGCACGACATTTTGTCGGTGATTGTCGACATTCTGCTAATAAATATCGACATTTTGTGGCAGAAAACGCTGTGGTAGTTTTCTGTTACAGAAAACAAACTTCTTGAACAAGCTGGAAAAATCGCGCTCCAGTGCAAGCTAGTACTTGATGCCTGGTTATATCACGGCTTCGTAGCTAATCGAATGCAGATCTCCACATCTTGTCTTCTGCTGACAATTCAGATTATGAGTACCATCAAAAGTAAACGTGCCTGTTTTACGTCGACGCTGCAGGACATGCTCAAATGGAAATTCTCCTGGAATCGTTGTGACGTGTCATGTAATGCAATGCAGCACGTATGTAGCCGGCAAGATAGTTGCGCGCAACTAGCAACTAACTTGCCGGGCATCTCGGCAAGATAGTTGCGTCGGCAAGTTAGTTGCGCGTGTTTCGGCAAGATAGTTGCGTGCTGCAGAGCCTCCGATTTGAGTTTGTTTGACTTAATCAAAACGTAAAAATGCTTCAATTTTACTGGGTTAATCTTAGTCGGAAGCCAATTTGGCTCCTGCAATTAAAAACAATGCTTATCAACCCCCCAAAAAAAACATCTAAATTCTTTCTGGTGGAAACACTCAGTTGCCAATAAATATTCCAAAAATACGTCGTCATGTCTTCTTGCTAGATTCAGCTCAAGTTTCAACCAAATATTTGGTTGTAGAGATCCGAGGTGAACTTGTGATGCATTCTCACCAAACTTCAGACATCTTGCGCTTTATTTTCACAATGGAGAATAAGGTTGTTAGAGGCACACACCCCCCGTCCAGGGAACATTCTCGTCGGGCTGCATTCATTTGAATAGAATATATTGAGATATGTGAAAAAATTGCTCAACAGCAGAACCATGTGTTCCTCGGCAAGATCGTTGCGCCGCTCGGCAAGTTAGTTGCGCCGTCCGGCAAGATAGTTGCGTTCTCCGGCAAGATAGTTGCGTCAGTCGGTAAGATCGAAGAGTCTGTCTTTTACCATTGTATGAGCAAAGAACAAAGGCAAAGAGCAACAGGCAAACTTGAATTCATAACACTCTCAAGAAGACACCAAAACTGACTGCAGATTTAATTAGTGTATGATAAGAAATTCAGCCAACTTTTTTATTTTAAAATTTTGCTCGCTGGTATTCGTGATGCCGTGGCATGTTGTTAGAATCGATTGAGTCCATCAGGTGTCATTTTCAGTTAAACATTTGGTGTGATAAATAACAGCTGATATTACTCATGAAATCCAAAGAGCTCTCCATGGAATCAAAAATGTCAATGATGAATATTTCCGCAGTGCACAACTATCTAGCCGAAATGCGCGCAACTAACTTGCCGACGCAACTATCTTGCCGAGATGTCCGGCAAGTTAGTTGCTAGTTGCGCGCAACTATCTTGCCGGCTACACACGTACAGCTGCAATTGCCCACACGTCCCTGCATTTCAGAATCGAACACTTCTCTCAACTATCATATTCATCCAACATTAAGAAGACTTAAGATTGAGAAGAGCAAGTGTACTTTGCGCACAAGGATGCAAGTTACCCGGCCAAACATGCTTGTTAATTTCCGTGACTCTAGCTCTGACCTCAAAATGAACATGCAGTTGATGATGTCCAGAGAACTGAACATCACGGTGAACGTGCAATACACCGAGAGCTGACAGCCACTCAGAGAATTGCGTGACCATTCCATTTCGTTTTCAAGTTCGATCTGCTAGAAAAAACTCAGCCGAGGATGCGATATGGTTTTTGAACAATTTTCTGGAAGCAATAATACTTGAATAAATGATGTGAATTCCGGAAAATCAGCCAAGTTTCGACAGTGATTTCCGGCTGTACATTTTTATACTGAATTGAACTCAAACCTTAACGTTGCGGTATCATGCGTGCGGGGGGGGGGTATTGATTTCTGGTCACCAATCGGTATGAAAAAATTTCGTTCTTCTTTCGCAACGGTATTTGGTACGATATCTTTACGAGAATTCCTATCTGACCAAAGTGTCCTGTTTTCGTCTTTGCTAACTTCAGAGTGTCTTCAGAACACTTGATTTCCTTACTGAACCAATCGTGCTTCGCCCGCCAGGGTTGTTTCCCAAATTTTTGAGTGCATTTTACAAATAGTAAACACTTTTTTATCTTGAGTGTGTCCACGCGAAGAAATGGTTTGTCACGTAAACACTATATAAGAAGAAATAGTGTGGGCACAATATTTCAAGCCACTTTTCTCGGCTTTTGCGAATATGAGATTCAAACTTTTGGTTCTTTTGGTTTTGGCGGTTCTTTTCAGCATCGGGCTGGCAAAGAAGAGGGAGGAAGATGAGCCGAATTTGGATGTAGAAGACGAGGATGATGAATCTGTCATCACGTAAGAGGTTGTTTACCATCTGTGACATTAATTCTGAAATCCTGTTTTCAGTCGTGTCAACGACCTTCACCGAAGAGGAAAAAGTACCTGGAGAGCGGAAAAGAATAACTTTTTCCGGATGAAAAAGAGGGACAAGGTTGCGTTTCTGGGTCTGAAGACGAGAGATCCAGTAGTAATGCCCATCACCGAGGATACAGAAATCACAACCGAATCAAGAAAAAAACGATCGGTTTTGCCGCTCAGCTTCGATTCACGTACAAACTGGCCCAACTGCAACTCTACCATCAGCGACATTCGTGATCAAAAGAGCTGTGGTTCTTGCTGGGTGAGTATTGATGTCTTGAAAGCCATTTAGACCAAAGTTGAATGAGAGTGAAGGAGATGCTGGCTTATACCAGATGCTTTCAGTACGCAAAGAAAGGTACTAGACTAGTATAGAATGAGAGAAGATTGGCCTAACTGTTAGAAACCTATAGCACTGTAACTGGCACTGTGACTGGTGTTTTGATGAACTGACCAAAATCTTAAGAGTAGAATCATGTTTCCTGGCAAATCGAGGTGACCAATAACGGCTGTCCGGAAACTTTTGAGTACCTTTCCGGTAAAATATTCCCAACCACCCACAATTTAGTCCCGTCTACTTGAGAAAGAATTGATTGGGCATTAGAATAACCATATTTTCTGATGGCATTGTCGGCTATGAAGCTTTAATCTACATTTATTTCTCTAATGCTTTATAAATTCTGGAATTAATTCGTATTTCAGGCGCACGCTGCTGCCTCGGTGGCATCCGATCGCATTTGCATAGCTTCGGGGAACACAATCGCCAAGAAACTCTCTGTCCAGGATCAAATCACATGCATGCCACCGAGCTCGAGACTCACGATGTACAACAGCACTGACTTATGGTACGCAACATTTCTAGTAGCGTGAAGTTCTGCGAAATGAAAATGCTTTCGCTATAGTGGTGGATATTACGTGGAAGAAGCAATGCGGATGTTCGTCAACCAAGGCCTGGTAAGTGGTGGCGAATGGAATCAGCCAACCACTGGATGCATGCCTTACACTTCGTATTCTGGCGACGGTGACACGCGGAACTGCACAAAAACCTGTACAAATTCTGGCTACTCAAAAGCGTATTTGAGTGACAAAAGCTTTGGTAAGTGTGCAGTGCAGTGTGTACTCTGCCCAGATAAGGCATATGACCTCCGTGAATTGAAAACCGTATTCAACAGGTACGAATATAATCGGAATCGGTTATAGTTTCGGGACGAATGCAAGAAATCAGTCACATACCTTGTATGACTACAATAGCATGAGCTGGGTCTGGACAACAAATATCGCAGCAAGTTTAGACGTTGAAAGCCTCATTAAGCAGGAAATCTATGACAACGGTCCAGTTACCGCTTCTTTCACCGTCTACAACGATTTTTATTCATACAAAACTGGTAAACTTGAACTTGTCATTTGGATGACAGAATCCGCTATAACTCCTCTTCTAGGCGTCTATCAAATGACCCCGAATGTAACCGGTTGTGGGAGCCACGCCGTGAAACTGATCGGATGGGGGACAGAAGCTGGAGTTCCTTACTGGATCGCGGTGAATTCTTGGGGCCCATATTGGGGTGAGCAAGGGTTGTTCCGGATCCACAGAGGTTCAAACCATGCAGGTTTTGAGAATCGAATATTCAGCGTTCGCGCCGTCATCCCCGGGTTCCCTGCCGTACCGACTGCCCAAACAGAAGCACCTGTGCTACCGTGTAACGCAGAAACTTGCGCCAGCCGCGCGCCGGGGTTTTATATCAACACCAGTAAATGTAATTCCTGGTACTGTCAATGTAAAGCGGCATCAAAGAGAACCTGTTACCCGACCGGCACATTTTTTGATGAAGCCACATCGTCCTGTCAGCTGCCGAATTCTACTTTTTGCTCCACTACTACAACCGTTGCACCGATGCTGCAAACGTGTGACTGGAACTTCTGCGCTGGTAAGACGAATCCAACTGGAAAATATCAGCTCGCACAGTGCGCCACTTCCTACTGCGATTGTGTGCTGAGCCAAATGCCTGGCTGCTTCTTGCCAGAGACTAGCTGTGGACGAACATATTCCACAAACGGGGGCGCCGTATTTGATGGAAAGCAGTGCATAAAGGCCAACGCTACGTACTGCCCGGAAAGTATTCCACCACCATCAACCACCACTTGTGCAACAACTACAACAACCACCCTTCCACCCGGCTATTTCAACTGCGATTCCGCCTTTTGCTCAACTCGTGCACTTGGGCGGTATGCAGTTAGTCCGGGTTGTAACCAGACATTTTGCGGATGCGGCGAATTTTTCCAATACACTTGTGCTTCTGGATTGCTATATAATCCAGTCAGCAGGTCGTGTGAAGCTCCAAGTGGATCATTTTGCCCATCCAGCACTACGCAGAGTCCGACCACAACCCTTGTATCAACAACACTTTCTACAGGAAATAAATGTGACGCGGTTTTCTGTTCAGGGAAAGTCAAGGGTTTCTACGAACTGAATACATGTTCCGCTAGTTACTGTTACTGCTATGAATATAGCAGATTCACTTGCGGCGGAACATCGTACTTCAACCTAGCAACGCAGGGATGCAGCTATCCAAGTTCTACTTTCTGTCCGGAGTTGATGCCATCCACTATTCCGGCGTCCCCAACCACGACCATAGCTACCACACCAACCACGACCTCAACCACCATACCAACCACCATCGTAACCACACCAACAACAACTGCTTTGACCACCACACTGCCACCAGGCTACTACAATTGTGATGTTTCATTTTGTTCCAGTCGTACTAATGGACGTTACTCCATTCGGCCCGGCTGCAACCAGACATTCTGTGGATGTAAAGAGTTCACCAAATATACTTGTGCCACAGGAATGCTTTTTAACCCAACAACAAAAACCTGTCAATCTCCAAGCGACTTGTTTTGCCCAGCAGCCACAACTTTAGCTCCAACAGCAACTCCAGTGACCCCAGCAACCTTGACTTCCACAACACCGTATTCAGGGTACACGTGTGATGCGACATTTTGTTCAGGCAAAGTCGGCACCGCGTTCTGGGAGCTAAGCCCATGCTCCAGTTCTTACTGTCTGTGCCGCCAGGTAACACAATGGACCTGTAATGCGGGTAGCTACTTTGATGTCGCTACTAGCAGTTGTCGGTACCCAACTTCTACATTCTGTCCGGAACCAATGCCATCCACTATTCCAACGTCCCCAACCACGACCGTAGCCACAGCACCAACTACGACTGCTTTGACCACTACACTGCCACCAGGCTACTACAATTGTGATGTTGCATTTTGTTCCAGCCGCATTAGCGGACGTTATTCCATTCGACCCGGCTGCAACCAGTCATTCTGTGGATGTAAAGAGTTCACGAAATACACCTGTGCCACCGGAATGCTTTACAACCCAGCCACAAAAACCTGTCAATCTCCAAGCGACCTGTTTTGTCCGGCAGCCACAACTGCAGCTACAACAGCAACTACGGTTACCCCAGCATCACTGACTCCCACAACACCGTATTCAGGGTACACATGTGATGCAAGTTTCTGTTCGAATAAAGCCGGCACAACGTATTGGGAACTGAGCCCATGCTCCAGTTCTTATTGTCTATGCCGCCAGGTAACACAGTGGACCTGTAATACGGGTAGCTACTTTGATGTTGCTACTAACACTTGTCGTTACCCAACATCTACTTTTTGTCCGGAGCTAATGACAACAACAACAACAACAACAACAACAACAACAACAACAACAACAACAACAACAACAACTCCGACCACAGCAACTTCGATGACTTCGGTCGCAGCAACGACCACTCCCACAGCTGCCTCAGCCTCAACTTCTATGCCAACAACGAGCTCTTCGGCTGTGGTCGATCTGTGCATTCCACAAACTTCACCCTTTTCATGGAGCAACCCGTCATCCTGGCCGTTGGATAACGTTACTTTCTCCGAGCCGAGTGGTTTAACGGAGTCACAACTCATCACAGAAGGAGTGTCAGGTGCAGCTATCGCAGATTATGTCGTGAGAAAGCATAACTGCCTGAGAACCAAACCTCAGGCTACTAACATGATGAAAATGCAGTGGAACGCAGAGGCTGCCGCTCAGGCGCAGACGTGGGCCAACAACTGCGTTTACCAGCACAATACCGTCGCCGAACGAACGACTTCGGGTAAGTCTTGGGGGGCACTTCTTTTATACTTTTTACAATATGGATGACCATGGAACAATAGAGAATGCTTCGCTTTATATGCTTCACGTTTTCTCCCTCTAGAATATCCATGTGGCCAGAATATTGCGTCTGGAAGCGGCCTCTTCTCTTGGAAACAAATTATCGATATGTTTTACAACGAGGTGAACACCTACAACTATTCACCGACGCCAAGTGTTGGCACCAGCCCGGCGACTGGCCATTACACCCAGGTAGTTACTCTCTCACAGAAATTTCCGCCTATGTGAATTGTTCTTGGGTCACTCTCCTCTCTTGTTCAGCTGCGATGAAAATGCTCTACTTTTTTCAGATTGTTTGGGCCAACAGTTTCCAGGTGGGATGTGCTTTCAAAAAATGTCCTACATTCGCTTTCTACGTCTGCAATTACTGTCCACCGTAAGTAATGGCTGATCTATTCTAAACCAGCTGATCTCAAACCTGACCAATAGTGGTAACTACATTGGACAATACCCGTATCTGCAAGGAACGTCATGTGCGGCATGCCCAGCGGGAACAAGTTGTGAAAATGGAAAACTGTGTGGTACGCACATTTCAATTGATCTCATTCAGATCCCAATCCCACCATGTCTTTTATTCTATGGTTGATTTTTCAGCGAAAACGGGAAGCACTACTCCAATATCAACCGCTGCAACAACAGCGGCCGCTACTACAACACCAACAACTCCGACCACAACAAAAGCTCCCACCACAGTTCCTACAACTACCACCTTAGCTCCAACTACTCCACTCACAACTCCCACCACAACAATAGCCCCTACTGCAGCACCTACCACCCCCACAACAACAAGAGCCCCAACTGCTGCACCGACTACTGCAGCACCTACCACCCTCACAACAACAAGAGCCTCAACTGCTGCACCTACCACTCCCACAACGACCCGAGCTCCTACTGCCGCACCGACCACCGCGATGACCACACCTCCGCCGATTGGTCGACCCGCGGGTTACGATAGATGCGACCCACTGTTCTGTAACAGTCGAGTGTTTGCTAACTACCAGGTGCAGCCATGTAGCAGTAACTACTGCCAATGCAACCCAGCTACCACTCCGAGGCACAAGCAGATCGCTTGCCCTGCAGGCTACAAGTTCAACGGTGCAACGAAAACGTGCCAGCTACCAAGTGCGACGTACTGCAATGCTACCACCATCGTCACCAATCCACCCGCAAGCTGGCCAGTCGTCCCTACAGATCTGGCGTTAAAGTGCAATACTGTCAACTGTAATGGGCGTATGGGTATCGCTCCGGTCCGATATCCATTAGCTGCGTGTACGCCGTATATCTGCAACTGCGCCTTGGTCTCCGGTGTCTGGAAAGGAACCGTCCAAACTTGTGCGGCGAAACTCTATTATGATTACCGTTCAGAGTACGCTGCCACTCCATGTCGCAGCGCCGCTTTGTTAGAATGGTGCTAAACCAAGCAGATTTTCAGCACAACGTAACTATGATTCACGCACATGAATCATTTGATATTGTTCAACAACGTTGTGCATACAAGTAGCGCTTGACATCCAAAAGCCGCAATGAACTAAAAAAGTAGCACCTTCTTCCTGTCAGAAACAAAATATACGAAATATACGAAAACAAAGTTTGTAAGTCAAAAATCTGTAGTGACTTCACGGTGCTGGGCGGCTGATCTAGTCGACTGCCATCATCGACACCTCCCGCTGGAAGAAACTGATGTGCCAGCGCATTCAGCTTCACATGTATTTGCATAAGTATGTCCATCGTCCCCACAAACTGGTTTAAATTCAAGTGTACAAATGCAGCCAGTGGTGCCTCCAAATCTGAACGTTGAATTAACTGCATAGCAAATATTACTGTAGAGCAAAGCGTCACACAAGTATATTAAACCAAAGTTTTATAGTGTATCCTTGCGGCAAACGACTTACCAGTACGTGATAAAAAGATGACAGTAAAGATTATGCTGATCCCGAAATTCATAATTGTGAAGAAAAAAGACAGTGGGTTCAACAAAAAACTTCGATTTTGTGTTTTCTCTACGGAGATGTTTACTTCAGCTCACAGCAACAAAAACCGGTTGAAGCGGATTCAATGGGCAAACAATCGCGCACATGGAACTATAGACTATGGATGTTAATTGCAAATTTTCTGCATTGCAAATGCAATGCAAATTGCATTGCATTGCAATTGCAAACGGGAGTCGGTGCAATGCAATGTGCAAT
>JAQIWT010000112.1:0-34429 GCA_034696485.1 Isohypsibius dastychi | reverse complement strand
ATTCTCAAGGAAATTCATTTGCTGAAGGGAATTCGTGAACCTGATTTTTATGTTGACCAGGAATAAAGTGAACTTGTATTTTCATTAGAATTTAATTTAACGCGTTAGTGGGATGGTTAACGGGTTCGATGGGTTTAACGGAACAGTTTTAACGGAACGGGAGCGGCTGACCGGAAATGGAAAACGGGTCAGGTTTGCTTCCAGGTGAATTTCCGAACAACTTTTGCAAATGATGAATCGAGAATTATCGAGCTCAATCTTTTCTTCTGGTTCTTTCATCGACAAATGCTCGAAAATCAGATTCATGCAGTGGTGGATTTGCGGGGGAGGTAAGGAAATTCCTCCGTGATCCAGGGAGCTCCCCCTCACTGGAGCCCCCCCCCCTCCCTCTTCAGGTGAAGGTTTTTTACGTCATTTTTTGGTTTTTTAGCGTTAAAAGTACCATTGGAAACTACAACGTTTCCATCACGTGACCACGTTTCCATTACGTCACCACATTCCAGTCACGCCACCACATACCACGCACGCCGGGCAGCTCGACGTAGTTACTACATCACGCACATTCCATCACGCGCGTGATGTGGTGGAAACGTGATTAACATCTATATCGGAAACGCTGGACGCCATTTCCCGTATTGACTCACGTTCGTCCTTAGAAGGTTCTGGCTTTGTAGAATGAATATTTCACATCGAAGTCCCTTATAGCCGAAAGCACATGAGCATCGAAACGTCCCGGGGTGATAGCTCGCCAAATCAGTTATGCATTCACCCCCATTGCGACATGGGTTATTGTTACATCCCGACGTCACGTTGATATACTGACATCTGAATCGAATGCACAACTATAGCGCACCATGTTTTCCCGTGATCTGCGAATTCTACCTTGGCCCGGTGAAATCCTTCGCGCAGAGACATCGTGCTTGACCGTGTAAAATCTGACAGGAGCCACCATTAAGACAATGACCGTCGCTGCACACGAAAGCTTTGATTTCGCAGTAACGACCAATGAATCCACTGCGGCATTCGCAATGGTAGTCATTATAGAAGTTGGTCAACTGGTACAGAGTCCCATTGAGAAAGCACGGTGTCCACTTTACCACGTAGGTCGAAAACGTCACATCCACGCTGCTGCTCCAGCTCCAGTCGCATCTAGTCGGGTCAAAACTCGTTTTATCCCATAATGTACCATTGTCCTTTGTACATCGAGTTCCACTACCTTGGCCCGCTTGACGCGTAATCGCATTTGCATTCGTAACCTTGGGAAGATTCTAGGCATTCCCCAGCATGGAAACAGGCACCATCATAGCAGCTGGTTGACTGGTTCTTGCCAGGTCGCTTCAAGAGTGTGTCCAGCTCACAGTTCTGACCTAAGCGGCAACGATATGTTCATATTTCATGTGACAGTACTGTACTGCCTCCACAAAATGTCATGTTATGATTATGCAGTCATTCACTGCATCGCAAGTATGAGGAAAAGAAAAATATCTCATGAACGAATCTCGTAAGAAATGTGATGGTTCTTGAAAAGCTTGATTGGTTCAGCAGATTCGGCCTGGGTATCGTGTGGATGATAGACGGCAAAATTCAGTTAATGCTTGTTAAAATTCAAGTCGTGCTGTGGGACTGACCTTTGAAATTCGTTGGACACGAACACTTATAGACACCCATGTAATTCTCGCAGGTCCCACCGTTCAAACATGGTAAATTAGCGCAAGGGTCTAGCGGACAGAACCGGGCTCGCTCGTTGAAACGACATCTAATCGGCCAGATTGATGAATATAGCAGAGAGCCTTCGTCTGTGTATATCGATACATTACGCGGACAAGGCCGGCAGTCGAGTGAGGCATTGCTGCAGTCTCCGTTAGAATCTTGAGCAACACAGATTGGAGTGCCCACTTGAGGATGCTCAGCAACATCCAAATGCACAAGGTTGCTCTGACCTAAAAACAGACAGAAATGATCTCTCGGCGATGAAAAAAGATCAAGTCAGTGAAAAGAGCTGCTTCCGTGAGTGTCATCTCGTGATTACCGTCAGAGATAGCATAGGGATTAGGCGAGAAAAGAGTGGACATGAACATACCAAGCAGCCAGTAGATGATAAAGATAAAATAAGCTGCTCTCATGTCTATAAATGGTTTGCTTTACCACACAGCGTTGAACAAAGGATCCGGTACTCCGATGAGATGATTTTCCACTCGTATCACCAATATTCGGAAAAGCTGGTTGTTGAAGGAATGATTGAATTGAACTTGCTACTGTGAATGGCCAACGCAAGATCCGGCTTCGAGATTACATGGAAGGACGACGAGGAGGTGTGGTCAGTTAAAGTAAAACGTGTTTTCGAAACTTGTACAATCAACGCGAATCGCAAGGTATCGGTGATGCTGTATGGCTGACGTAGTGCAGATAGCAGATGCAGGTGACTTGCTTTGAGCAGAGTGCTGAAGTTTTGGGCATGGCACGAAATAAATCGCCTAGCTCCTCAATTCGTCAACACAATGTGATAGTTAATGCATGACCTTTCAGTGCCTGCGTCAGCTATACTTGACAGTTCTAACCAGGGAATTCATCGCAACTGAAGCGTGGAACGGCACTGCTCATACCTGCGCAGAAACTTTTGACAACGGTACACGAATCATCACTTCCCTCCCTCATCCCATTCTGGTGAAGAGTGAGTATCTAAATTCTAGCAGATCTTGACATGGCCATCTACCAATCTGCCTAATTCGAATGCACAGTTTCTTAGGAGGACCTGATATCCTTCTTTCACTCACCACACGGAGCAGTGATTCTCCAGGCGATCAAAAGATATCTTTCACTAGCATGACGATTGACCTCACCGAACGGATAAGTTTCGATTGTTTCTACCGAGAATCGGGAATGTGTACGGAAGAGCCTGTCTTCACAGGAACCGATTTAGCTCTTAAAAAGTTTCAAATCCTTGAACACCATCCTGGCTACAAATGGAAAGATATTCCCAACTGGCAACGGATACGGAAAGACATCAACAACGGCCCACTTACTTTATCCATGAATGACACAGGGAACTTCTCCTGTGCATGCGGTGCAACTCGGTCGAACAACGTTCTGATAAATGAAAATCGGTTGCCCGAGACAAGCATATGAACGTGGTTTTGGGTTTGGTAACAGAATTGCACCTCAATAAACTGAAAACCGTGAACAGTGCACTTGATAATCAAAAAGTTTCCAAGTTTTCAGTTTACTATCAGTTCACTTGACTGAACCTTAAAAGGGGCTGGGCTTCGGAGATGTGCGTTTCAGTTGAAAACGGAAAATCCATTTCAATGTGTTCACCAGCTGCATTTGGAAATCCTCGTTTCTTCGCCTCTCATCTCCAACGATTTCTTCACCCAGCATCTGCATCCGCCCTCTTCCAATTACTGAATTACGGATATCTCCAGATATTCCGGAGGATCGTGTCGTGAGAACTGGTGGAAGGTGAGAAGATCTGAAATTGACTCATGCAAATTCTGTCATTCCATGGGAATTCAGTCTTCTTTCATTTTCAGTTTCTCTTCGTCGAAGTTTTCAGATTTCAGTAATTCGAAGAAGAAGGATGCAGATGCTGGGATGAAGAGATTGTTGAGGAAGAGATGAGGTAACGAGGAATTTCCAACGGCTGGTGGGAGGAACCAAAAAATCGGATGCTGACAAGTCCAGTTTACTCAACTGTTAATTCTGTGCTTATGGAACCAACCCGAAGGGATTGCCGGTTCGGGGGCTCCAAGAGGTCAGAAAGCCAGTTCCGTAGGCATAAAGCTGACCACTCAAAGACCCCCTTTATTCACAAATGAAATCAAGAAATGATCCAGGGCGGGCCGGGCGGGGAAAACTGTACAACCCGGCAAATCTTAGACTGACTGCGAATGAGCCCAGGAACGTCAAATAAAGAAGCTGTACACAACAGTGGACGTAACTGCGCAGAAGTGCGCATCGGCTCGAAACCGTTTCAGACAAAAGAGGGGGAACATAAACAAGAACAAAGATACCGCTCATAACACATCACGCAGAGAATTAACCACAATTAAATCATTTCATTCATTAATTTCCATTTAATTCTGTGCTTATGGAACCAACCCGAAGGGATTGCCGGTTCGGGGGCTCCAAGAGGTCAGAAAGCCAAATGCGTAGGCATAAAACTGACCACTCAAAGACCCCCAAAATTCCCCCAAATCTCCAAGCTAAACCAGGCGAGGCTGGAAAACGGTGCTTTGGGGTCGTATGTACCCTTGGTAGATCTGACTTTTCCAACGTCCAGCGGCTTTGATGACGGAAGGGGAGGCTTCATGCTTGGCAGCGCTGGTAGCTGCGCCAATGCGAAAGCTGTGAGAGTTGAAAAGATGGGCGTCTTGAACACCGTTAAGAAACAGCTTCATGTAGCAGTGGAAAGATGACCGGGTGAGGAACTTCCCGGTGGAGAGGGTGAAGAGTGGTCTGGGAGACAGGTGTGGATAACGGAACGGAAGGACAGGTTTGAACTTGTGGAAGGCTGTGACTGGACAAACGGATTTACCAGTGGCTTCCAGATGAAACATATGTCCCAGCCCGTGAGGATCGGTTTTTGACCGGCGAAGTCCGATGGCCAGAGTGTTGGAGCTCTGATCAAGGGTGACGTCAGAGAAACGTAACACTCTTTGGCGATCATAAACGGTGGAAGAAGCACAAGTAAACTCGCTCACACGTAGGAAGCCGAAGTACGCGAAGCAGAAGGCACACCACAGCAAGCGTTGATCATAAAGGCACATATCAGATGCACGTATCGCAGCTTTCAAGTGAATCATAACCGAAGTGGTAATTGGCCGACGCTGATCTGGCCGTTGCGGCAGATGGCGACGATAGGCTTTCAGGGCGCGACGAACAATGGCGGATTGAGTTGGTGACCTGAAGAAATGTTCAACATGATGGCAATTAATCCCGGCGGTGTAGACTTTCGCTGTTGAATAGGCCACTTCATCCGGACGGAGACTCGCGATGAAATTGACCACCGAGACCGAAGACGCAGGGAGTGATGGGACGGAATTTTGCAGACAAAACGGACGAAACTGGCGAATTCCTGATCGATACGTTTTACGAGTGGAAGCCGAAATATGATCTGACAAGAGTTCTTTGGCTGCTGAAGTCAGACGCTCTTCATGGCCTCGTCTAGGACTTCGTAAAACTTGGGGGGTAAAGGAGTTGGATTCGCGTCGGCAGTTGGAGTGAGTTGATGGAATCTCGCCATCTGAAAGCGTGATAAGGCGTCAGCAATGGTGTTAGTACAGCCAGCAATGTGAGTCAAGTTGAGCGCGAAATTGAACTCAGATGCGATTGCAACAATCGCCCGCATTAGGTGGAGAACCCCGCGGTTAGTGGAACCCAATTTTGCCCAAGCTTGCACCAAGCCGAGATTATCGCAAAGGAAAAGCACGCGTTTGCCAGACAGATTGGTACACCACAACATACACGCAGCGAAAATCGGAAATAATTTAAGCAACTCGATGCACTGAGACGAAAACACGATTTCAGAGGGCCATTTGCCTTGAAACCATCGACCACCAAAGAAGCCAGCAAAACCAACTGCAGCAGCTGCATCGGTGTAAAGTTTCAAAACATCAGAAGACCAACACTTGATCGGGATGAATGAAGAGGTTCCGTTCCACTTGGGAAGGAATTCTTGCCACCAATCGAGATCCGACGAAACTCATCATCAAGTTCAATCTTTGTCTTGTGAGACTGACCGCGAAGAAGACTGATCAAACGCCGGGTGAACAACCGGCCTGAAACAATGCACTTTGTCGCGAATTGAAGACTCCCGATATGACTTTGCAATTCAGTCCTTGTGCAGGTGACCTTTGACTTCCAGAGTACAAGGAGATCTTGGAGCTCTTTTAGCTTCCCTTGAGGGAGACTGACAGTTTGCGACACTGAATCGATGACGATTCCAAGGAAGGTAATCTTTGTGGAAGGCCCTTCAGTCTTTTCTTCAGCCAAGGGAATTCCAAGTATAGGGGCAATCTCGCGGGTGGACTGAAGGAGGTTGTTGCACTGGTCAGAGGACGGGGCACCGACGGAGAAAAAGTCGTCGACGTAGTGAAGGATGGCATTGCATTTCGTGTGATCACATAGAATCCAGTTGAAGGCTTCTGAGAAAAGGCAAAAAAGGTAGGCGGAAGACCGCAACCCGAACGGTAAAACAACATCAAAATAGTACTCATCGCCAACCATGAAGCCAAGCAGGTGCCAGTCGTCAGGCCGGACTGGGATCAAGCGGTAAGCGTGCTTGATGTCCATTTTAGCCATGATACAACCACGACCTGCGTTAATGGCTAAGCTGACGGCATCATCAATGGTACAATAAGCAAAAGAGTAAGAATCGCGATCGATAAAGTCGTTAAAACTGTCGCCGAATGGCCTCGAAAGATCCATTATGAGGCGGAAACCACCATTCTTCTTGGTGCGGACACCAAGCGAGCTTGAGACAAAGTTTTCAAATGGAGGAGAAAAGAATGGACCAAAAGAATGACGTAACTCGACTTCTTTCGCAACATATGCAACAACAACATCAGCATTATCAAAAGCAGTCCGAGCATTCGCTGTACACCGTGGGTGCTGAGGACCCACAAAACCAATGTTAGCACCAAAACTCAAGATATGTACAATTTCATCTACAAAGCTTGGATCGGGATGGTTGGAGAGGAGCTGACGGAAACCATCAGGCTTGAGGGGCGTCAAGATTCCCGCTGGGACGGATGCCGGGTTTCGAAGCATGGTGGTTGATTTGACCATGAGTTTCTTTCCCACAGCTGAGGCACTTGTGTGTGTACCCGTTGGGACAGGGGTAGCTGTTGCACTTCCCCAAGTTGAATTTGAAACAAGGATCCCCGCTCGAGGCGGGGCGAGGACGAAAGGGCTGGCGACTGGGGCCTTGATCCATTTGCGGGCACTGGGATGCGAAATGTGAAAGGTCACCACATTTCCAGCAGCGGCGGATAATTGGTTGTTGTTGACCGAGGAACTTTGGCTGCACTGCGTTGCGGGCAAGGAGACATGACTGGGCTATCCGGAAATTGGATCAGCCAAACCCGCAATGATTTCAGCATACTTTTGTAGTGGAACGGCAATATGGGGATGGTAAAATGAACGATAAAGAGAAAACACATGAAAAGCACGAAACCAAGCGGCGAAGCTGGTAATCTGCTCGTGGATATATTGTGACCCACGATTAGACCGACGTTCGCGATCAGAGCGATTGGCACGATTACCAGGCAGCGAAGCTTCAAGAACAACGTGCTCGGATAAAGTGGCCAGAGCAGGACGAAGATAGGCAGGGACAGCGGGTAGGTCCGATCACAAGATCGTAAAACCAGGTGCTGAAGTGTGCCCACCGACATCCTGATGACCCAATCGAGAAAACACGCTACCACGATCAGAAATCCGGGACAACACAGGCACAACGGAAATAGGAGAGACAGGGGACGGGGAAGGCAAGCGGAACAGAGTCTCACCTGAAGACGGGGGAAGACGAGCTGATAATTCCTTGACTTTCTTCTCGAGTTCGATAACTCGAGCGCTCTGGGATGGTCGACCAGGCTTTTTCTTGTTCTTCTTTTGAACTTTTCCAGAATGGGCCTGATTGGGTTGGATATGAGCATGACGAGTTCGGTTAGCGATAGGGTGGTCTGATTCCGCAGCCGATAGGTTATCCATATTATAATCCTCTGATGGATGAGAAGATGATTCAGAGCCAGACATGACGATGTTTCGGAAATAATACGATAACAATAAGGACTAAATGTCACAATTGGGAAAGGTCAAGGCGGACAAATGCGGAGAAAACAAATCTTACAAAACTGGAAAACTGTACAACCCGGCAAATCTTAGACTGACTGCGAATGAGCCCAGGAACGTCAAATAAAGCTGTAGACAACAGTGGACGTAACTGCGCAGAAGTGCGCATCGGCTCGAAACCGTTTCAGACAAAAGAGGAGGAACATAAACAAGAACAAAGATACCGCTCATAACACATCACGCAGAGAATTAACCACAATTGAATCATTTCATTTATTAATTTCCATTTAAACAACAAAAGCTAGCAATGCCAACCAGACAACAACCAATGGTTATTCGCACGGTTTCCATCTTATTAAAGACATCCGCTTGCTGGCATTGTCAGCCGCTGACATGGTGATTAGCCGTTTAGTATAAGTTTAGTAAACTGGTAATTTTAGTCCCCCCCCCCCCGAGGGGGGGACCTATATTCCCTCGACACCGGGCTATATTAGCCAACGGGCGAGTATAAAACAATAAAACAATAAAACAATAAACTGCCCACGCCCACGTGTGGGCGCATGGGTGGGGGTGTGAGCGTATGGGTATGGGCGAAATGAATATACCTGTGTATATTCGTCCACGAGACCATAAGACTATAAAAGTATAAAATGTTGCGTAATGACACCCGATTGCGCAATATTGCAATATACCTCTGTATATTCATCCAAGGGACTATAAAACAATAAAAAAATGAAAGTATGAATTATTACGCAGTAACTCCTGATTGCGCAATCATTCATTCTGCATAGTCATTCGGAATGCACGATACAGGTCCTACCCGGGCTATCCGAACCAACCTTGCCCAGCCACCCAACCAATTTTGATTCACCCAAACCAATGCGAGTCATGCTACCTGACCTGAGCCACCCAACCCAAGCCAACCAAATTCAGCATAATCAACCTAGCCAGGCCCAGCCAAATCATAAGTTATTCTTTGTGGCTCTACGTGGTTGCAAGGGTCAGCGGCGGGGGACGGCATTCTTCTGGAGGAAGATGACGGCCCACGACGCGCTCTCAACCTTTCCAGTTGACTTAGTTCCATGTTCTCACCTTTTTCCTTGTGCTTTTACAAAGAAAAAAAAAGATTCTGGATTCTTTCACGTACAGTTTAGCTCTTTTTTCTGAGCTCCAGCTAAAAACGACAACGTGCTCAAGGTAATAACAGACTTATGATATGAAGGGGGACAATATGTGCGCATCCTTGAGGATGCGGATATATCGGAAACGGTGTCCAAACACCTTTTTCCTCTCTTGTTTCTCGGGTTGAGCTCTGCTGTTGTGATGCCTTTCCCGAACACCAATGATGTCAATTTCCTTGAGGGTGGTGACGGATTGGTGATTCTAAGCATTATCCCACCATTCAATGAGAAAGATGTCACATGTGTAGCTCCGAATGGCCTTAATCTCTCAGTCCCTCGGCACGACACAATTCAGGTGGCATTCAATCTGGGAACTGTCGACAGAAATCAATGTGGTATTTACTTTTGTACGAGTTCAAAAGCACATCCGACCTCCCGTGGAAAAGTCAGCTGTTCAAAATTGCGGATGTGGACAGCAATGCCGTAAAAGTCAACGTGAAGGTACACTTGGGAGGACGCGATTTTGGGTGACTTGAAAGTGGAGGTTGGAAGTGTAGGTTGATTTAAGAATTTAAGACCGGCTCCAGACAAGAAAAAGCTGAATCCAACTTACACCTCAAACCTCCACTTTGCGAACCCGGAAAATCACGTTCTCCCAACTTTAAGTGAGTCAGTGCTCAACACAAGCCTATTTCTAAAGTCACACTCCCCAAAAGGTGAACGTAAATTTAGCAATGTGGTCTTCGGTATCGGGGGGCGGGGGGTTAAAAATGCAGTATGTAGTCACAAAGAGTTTCTCAATGAACATACGCCTCTGGCGGTGTTACAAGCCATCACACACTTTTTGCGTCGTTCAGAGCAGGGGGACCGATTTAATAGAGCCCCCGCTAAATTTCCGTCTTTCTGAGATCGTTTCTTCCACATTTGATCGTTATCCTATTCTGATCCGAGTTTTCTAAGAATCTGTGAAGAAATCTATCGATTGAAGATATTTGCGCTGGGTTATTTGCCTGATTCTGCTCAGGATTTACTAGGAGGGGGGGGGGGGGAAGACAATATACTCGTCGGGCGGTAGTCTGAAAAATCCCATGTTTTCACCGAGTTTGTCTAAAAGTAGGGGTACGGCTCTTCTGATGGGTTTTCAGATAACCTGTTAAAACTTAAAACCAAGTGTAGAGCTTAAAATTCTCTACAAAATATGTCGGCTCACATTAGTGAGGTCAGGTCGGAATCTGTCCGAAATAAATTCCGAAGACAATATTTCCTCCCAAGTCGTTGTAAATGGTCCCCCCCCCCCCCCTTTGACACGTGGTACAAGCCGCGTGGCACAGTTTGGAGGCTTTATAGCGTTGTGCAACTGCAAAAAGCTGCTCGAGATCGGCTTTGCGCCAACCCAAGAGTACGTTACCTCCTTGCATCTTCAAGACTTTTCAAATGCAATCTACAGCGTAAGATTTGTCCCAGCAAACGAATTCAAGTTTGCGTGATGCCTCAGTGAGATACAGACTGACCCTCGTAGAGCTAGAATTATCAAAGACCAGCGATCGCGAAAATTTGGTTTTTTCACAGTGGGTTATGCGTCGCTTGTGATTACCCAAACGATAAAGCCATGTTCTCGTGCAATATGCTTGGTCCAAAGTACGACGTATACTGTAAATTAGCATGTCTCCTCTTCTACGTTTTGAGTTCGCTTCGTCAGACCTTGCTGCCTCGAGAACCATAGAAATTTACCAAAATACTTCAAAGAATTTACAAAGAATTGCAATACAATAATCTGAACCCGAGGCCAGTTCACAATTCTGCCGATCGAAAATCTGAAAGCAACAGATGGATCGGCGTGTAGGGGCTGTGGAAGACCCAGCTCCACATCTCTAATTTCAAGCTGTTTACGCGCAGGCCTTCAGCACTCGAAGTCAACCCAAAGTTCGGCCTCCGAAAAGACACGACTTCAAACGTTCGCAACTCTGATTTTCTTAGCTCTCGGGTATTGGCTACTCTGAATATCCGTAGTTCCGAATATTTGGATAAACATACAACTCGTTTAAGACGGTATTTCAAAAGTAAGTAAACCCCGAATATTTCAAAGATTCCCACTCCAAAAGTGCAGCCGGACCAGTCAACTTAAGACGTTTCGAGAAGTAACGTTGTTGAATCGCTGAATGCTCAGTTGTGGACCTTTCTGTATTAAGGACAACAGGCAATCGGTTTTGGAGTGTCGGGGAAAACCGCCTGGTGCGCATGGTAAATGTGGTTTTTATGCCATCATATCAAATATTAACAGGCCAAGGTTCAATCAATTTTAATTTAAAGTCATTTTGTGCGCGCAGTAATCGGTTGACCTCTGGCGGGTGCAAAACCGAATAAACTTCTAGCGCCAAACTAAACCCCTAAAAGTTCTCTGATCGCACATTTTTACAGCTCATTCTCTTAGTTGATACTAATACTTGATTCCCGACGTTGGAAAATTCTTAATTATTACAAGTTTTTTCAAAATTTCAATTTGAAATTTTCAGATTGATATAACTCATAAACGAAGGGTATGACTCGTTCAATATTCTCCGGGAATGTGTAAAATTGCATTCGTTACCGAATGAAACAAAAAAAATCCAAATTGCTGAATATTCAGTAGTTTAATTTCGCATTCGAAGTTTGAATCTGGTTTATTGTAAATCGACTGAGAAAAAGGGCAGCGAGAGAGAAAGTGACGTCCTCTTCATTCAGTGTGGCGTCTACAGACCGATTGCCTGTTGTCCTTAACTAAAATATTTGTTTTTAGTCGTACCCGAAGGGAAGCATAAACACCCTGTATTGAGGATATGCCCGTTTCATTCTTTCCAGCTACCCTGTTCTTTCAAGTCTTCCAGTTCGGGACTCAAGGTCAAGTGGATAAATTTGCTCCTGTATCAAGAACCCAGCATACAGCATTATTTCTAGGGTCTTAAGATGGATCGTTCAGAAGTTCAAGCGGACACTGAAATGATATTTGAATCAACTTGGCCGTTTGCGAACTTCACAACTGGTCAAACGGCGGTGAATGGTTTGACATATGCAACTGAACACGGACCGGAGCCGTTCGATTTACGTCATTTCTTGGTTCTCGACTGTACCACAAAGAGCACACCTCTACTTATGCGTGTGTTGTCACAAATTCAGTTGGCTCGACTTCTCTTTGGGTCAGGTTGGAATCCAAGAACGACTCTCCTCCCGTTTGAACGTTGCGAAAGCAGTCAGTGAATTTGAAGACTCAAAACTGAAACCGTCCGGAAACAATATTCGAAACCTTGATGAAAATGCTGCCGGATTTTCGTGACCTTTTCCCCAAAGAACAGCTAGTGGTCAGTTGCCGCTCTTAGCATCCATCTTCCGTGATAAATAAACGCTGTCTATCTAGTGAGCCCAAGCAGGACCAGTTCCGATGGGAAGTTCTCAATATATGAATATGAACAGTCACCCATCCAACGATGCCCACTGACGTCAAGTGTTCGCGACATTGTTATGCTCTGATCGTCAGAGAATAGTGTACCATAAATGATTTCGTTCAATTCGTCTTTTTTAATTGTTAATGTTTTTGCCCCCCCCCCCGGCGGGGGGACCTACATTCCTTCATCCAATAGCTGACCAATCCCATCTTCGGAAAAAACTTTTCCTTTGTTCTCGGGGTCAAACCTTCATTTTGTATGGCAGTATGAAACTTCGATAGAACTGTCGAGTTTCTCTCTGCCTTTGGCAGAATCGTTGAGTTATGTCTGCCTTTGACAGAATTGTTGAGTTTTGATCCATCCCTTATGACTCTATTAGTTGTCTGCCTACCCTCTTCCTCAATTTTCTGGCCAGTGGTCAGCCAGAGAATGATCAACCTGCAGTGCAAGTGGTTATTCTCAATGATAAGCCCAACAGGAGCTCGGGGGAACTTGAACTGAGGGGCATCGATTGAGCAGATAATGTACTGTCGCTTCGTGAGATGTTTCGTAGCTCTGCTCCGCTCCGGATTGAATCTGATGTGAGCCTGTGTGCTTACTCTGGCCTTCAAGAGAACCTTTCACGTACAAGCAAAGAAGTCTTAGCTCAAACAGGCTAAAAATCAGCCAAAGAGCGAAAATTGGGCGAGAAAAAAAAAATAACTTCACTCGTCAGATAATTGCTCTTGGCTTCAAGTTCCAGAACTGAGTTTTCGTGATTCGCTGTGAGTTTGCCGAACCAATCACATTTAAACAGTTCTCAGTTCGAAATCGGTTTCTATAATATGTAGTGCTGACAGAAGATAATTGCTTTATTCGAAATCAAAACATTTTCAAGGGAGGACAGTCGTTGTCGGGTTCCAAGGTAACCCACATCGAAGCCGAACCAACCGAATTTGTGACAACACATGCGTAAGTAGAGGTATGTTCTTCGTAGTACATACGAGAATCAAGAAAAGTTGTGAAATCGCTCGGCTTTGACCCGTATTCAATCGCGGGTGTCAAACCATCCAACGCCCTTTGGCCGGGTATAAAATTCGTAAAAGGCCAATTTGACTCAAATATAATAAGAGTATCCGCCTGAACCCGTGCGCGTTCTCTCTTCCGACCCTGAAATGTATGCCGTATGCTTGCTTCTTGATATGGGAGCAAATTCATCCACTTGACCTGCAGTCCTGAAATGGAGGACTGAAAAGAACAGGGTAACCGAAAGGGCCGAACCGGGCAGATCCTCACAACAAGGTGTTGGTGCTTCATCTCAGGTGCGACTAAAAACAAAGTTCTTTGAAATCTGGAAGAGACCAAGCTGTGCTTTCGGTGAGCCACGAACGCTTAGTTCACATTGTTCTGGATCCCTTGCTTAGGCTGGCGCTATGAACTTTCGTAGGCAGAAATCTCGTAGTGTGGAGGTTTCGTAGTTCACCTTTCGAAGTCTCTACCTTTCGTAGTCAAGAACTTTGGTTGTACGAACCTTTCGTATTCAGGACTATTGGTAGCCAGAAATCTCGTCGTAGATAATTAGTAGTCAGAGGTTTGTTAGGAGTGAAAATTCGTAGCCTAGAAAATTTGTACGCAGTCCAAAAATTCATATTCCAAAAATGTAAAAAAAATAAAAAAACAAATGCGGGGGCTTGGCCCCGCAACCCCCACGCGGGGGCTGCGCCCTCGAGCCCCCGCCCTGTCCGAATAACGTTATTCTCCATAAACTACACTGTTAAAACGGTCAAACTCACTTCGACCGGAAGCAACACCACCCACAGAAATGATTCTATTTTGCGTGATTCTTCGAACTAAGTCTAGTGGCATCTACGTAATTTGCAGACAACGAAAGGTAATGACTACGAAAGTTCCAGCTACGAAACTCCAATTTTTCAACTACGAAACCTCTTGCCTACGAGGTCAGCAAACTACGAGATTCCTTTACTACGAACAGTATGACAGCGAAAGTTCTACTACGAAAATTCTGACTACGAAAGGTGGCCTACGAAAAGTTATGCCACGGCTCAGGCTACAGAGCCTCTTCACAGCAGAGGTATCACCGCAGTATTGCAATTCCACTAAACAAAAACAGCAATTCACCCCTTCCCCCCCCCCTCCCCCCCCCCACCCGCCTCGCATTTTTTGGTTCAAGATCAATTGAGATTCAAGAACATCTGAAACTGTAGCCGGCAGAATTGTTGAGTCTGGTCGGCAGAAATGTTGAATGTTGAGAATAACCACTTGCTCTGCAGGTTAACCATTTTTCGGCTGACCAATGACCAGAAATTGAAGGAAAGGGTAGGCAGGCAACTAATAGGGTCACAAGGGCTGGATCAAAACTCAACAATATTTTCAAATGCAGAGCGAAACAGTAGATTGAATTTATAATATCAGTACAGCTCATTATAAACATTGCAAGTTGCTCTGGTACCCTGATCAGCTATCCGATCAGTCAGCAAAAATCGCGCTTTTGCTGACTGAATAGACCGGATCAGCTGCGCGAGTTCAGCTGATTCAGTCCAGTTTTAGGAAGACTGATTGGTCCAAACCGCGACTTGCAATGTCTATATTACCAATATAAAGAATAACGTGTCCGATGGTTAAGCTGGCCAGATGAGAGGGAAAAATCCTTGAAATAACCGACCCCACGGGCTATCGGTTCAAAATAACAATACTCGCTAAGCGACAACGATAACACTGTTAACAAAATGACTATCATCAGCCAGGTTATGATCATGATCAGAACTTTCAAGATCGACATAAGATCCATTTGGCGACATTGTTGAGTTTTTTGGGGTTCTAAACAGACTGCACACCTTCATTTTGTATGGGAGTATGAAACTTCGATAGAACTGTCGAGTTTCTCTCTGCCTTTGGCAGAATCGTTGAGTTATGTCTGCCTTTGGCAGAATTGTTGAGTTTTGATCCATCCCTTGTGACTCTATTAGTTGTCTGCCTACCCTCTTCCTCAATTTTCTGGCCAGTGGTCAGCCAAAGAATGATCAACCTGCAGTGCAAGTGGTTATTCTCAACACTCAACATTTCTGCCCACCACATTCAGCAGTGTGTTCTTGAGAAAACGTTAGGAAAGATTCCTGAGGAACGACAGTGATATTTAGGGTGGACCAACCATCTGATTACATCAGATTTTTAGAAAAAGTTCATTTTTTCCGCGGGTATATTTTCGAGGTCAGAGTACAGAGAAAATCAAAACAAGTGTTTTTGTGAATTAATACTTTCAGGTAACGTAATTCAAAGGCAAATCAAGCGCCGCCTTACATGTTAAATTTGTACACTAGGTCCAGAAATTTACTGAAAAACTCAGGTGTTAAGATTAAGAGAGTTTTCTGGTGAACTACTGAACACACTGCAAAAGCCGGGATTGGTTTGCACGAAATCACCTGAGAGAGATATATAAAATCTACTAAATCATTTCGGCATTGAATAGATCGTGAGGTGGCCAGGCTGCCGTCAAGTGAATATCACTGATAGATAAAAGACTTACAGTGAACATTCACGCTGGCTTTTACGGCGCTGCGGTCCACATCCGCAATTTTCATCAGCTGGTTTCTCCATGGAAGGTCAAATTGTGCTTTTGAGCTCGTACAAAGGTAAACACCACTTTGACTTCTGTCGACAGTTCCTAAGTCGAACGCTACCTGATTTGTGTCATGCCGGCGCAGAGAGACATTCAGGCCATTCGGAGCCATACATGAGACATCTTTCACGTTGAATGGTGGGATAATGCTGAGAACCACCAATCCGTCTCCACCCTCAAGGAAATTGACATCATTGATGTTTGGAGAAGGCATCACAACAGCAGAGCTCAACCGATTCACATTTAGCATAACGCTGTTTGATCGAGTTGCACCGCATACACAGGAGTAGCTCCCTGTGTCATTCAAGGATAGAGTAAGCCGACCGCTGTTCATGTCCCTCCGTGTCCGTTGCCAGTTTGGAATACCTTTGCATTTATAACCAGGATGGTGTTCCGGGATCTGAAACTTCCTAAGAGCTGAGTCGGTTCCTGTGAAGATAGGCTCTTCCGTACACAATCCTGATTCTCGGTAGAAACAATCGAAACTTATCCGTTCGGTGAGGTCAATTGTCATGCTAGTGAAAGATATCTTTTGATCGTCTGGAGAATCACTGCTCTGTGTTGTGAGAGAAAGGAGGATATCTGGTCCTCCTGACAAATGGCCATTCGGATTATGTAGATTGGTAGAGGGCCATATCAACATCTGTTAGAATAAGTACTCACTTTTGACCATGACGGGATGCGGGAGGGAAGCGATGATTCGTGTGCCATTGTCAAAAGTTGCGGCGCAAATGTGTGCAGTGCCGTTCCAGATTTCACTTGCAATGAACTCTCGGGTTAAAATCGTCAAGTTACCGTCTCGCCGTTTCTCAATTCTAAGATGTCTTTCTGTCGGCTGGCCTCCACCGTTGACATAATAAGCATACCACCCGATTTGTGGGTTTGATGAGTCAATATTAGTTGAAGTATATGTGCACTCTACAATAACGGGCTTGAGTTCTTCAATTTGATCGGCAGCCGGCAGTATTGAAATTGACGGATTCTGATGCGTCACTGAGTTGGTGTGCCTGAAGAGATCGACAAAGTTAAGGGCTTTAAAGTATAAGTGCTACATGAGGGCACACTCTGTTACAGAACTTGTTCTGAGTCATGGACAATTCAGACATTCGAGAAATCACCAACTTCACGTCTACATTGCTTTTCATTCACTACAGACTCGAAACTCACGTTTCTGAATGTTCGCGGATCGCCATTGACCCGAGCAACGCTATCTCGGTGGTTAACAGCAAGAAATACACACTGAAGAGTGGAGCCATGATGAATTTAATAACTCTGTCAAAATTCTGCTTCCGCTTCCGTCTGAAACGCTCAAAAATCGTGAATTTTTTCACGGCTAACTCAGGTTGGAAACAATAGGAGTCAAATGAGTTTTCGAACGGAAATCTGACTGCGAAGATTGCTAGTCGTTCCTTGGAAACAGAGTTACCAAAATGTATCTAAAATGACTACGAACATATGTTGACTCAAATCTTCAGTCCACCTGATCGAAGGCCTAAAGTCTGAAATCGTTCTAGTTATGCTTCCCTGTGATATGGGAGTCGAGGGAGAAAAACGTGGGTGAGCAAATCTGGAGGCTGTGCTTCTACCATTTTGACAGCGATGACGAATTAGTCGTAGGAGAATTACTGAGTGAGGCAAGCGTTCTTCACTAGACTTTAAACATCGAAGACGGATATGACCGCAATTTTCGAAGTTCTCGTAGGTTTTATAATTCCACATTAGTGATCACCGAAGTGTTTGTAGTTTAAATGTTTGCAGTTGCAAATCATGAAAGTAGTCGGCCTTATCAAAGCCCTCCTAGTTCTCCTAGTGGTTTTCATTTTGGATCAAATAAGCTACCCTATTTTATTTATAAAAAGTCAAAATTAAACATAATTAAACAGTAGCGTGCGATGTTATTTTGTATGACAAATACAAATTTCACAATATCACTTTGATGACAAAAATGTAGAAAATAATGAGAAGATTCACAGATTGGTTGGCTGGATATGATGTCGTTGAATCCACATGGCAAAACCTATACCCAGAACAAATACAGCAACCACTATAAAAGAAATCAAGGCAGCGAAACCATGATTATCCTGAAGAAAAACAATAGTTAGCAGAGATCAACTTGTCCAGTTGTACCCACCTCTGTTCTGGTAGGAACTGGAGTAGGAACTAGAACTGCTTGGTTTTGTTCTGTTGGTATAGATGAGGCCGTGTCGTTAACTGGACACGTTTCTGCTTTTGGGACAAGATCCAAAGGGTCGGAAGAACAGAATTGATGTTAGAATTCGCCCCAATTTACGTACTCCAACCAGTATTGTAAGTGTTCGATCGCACTGGGATCTGGATACAGGTGCTGCCAATTGTTCCACATCGATTGGTCATACAATACAATAGATGATTACGGTAGACTGGATTTTACCTGATTTGGCTGTTCTTTCGACAGAATTGTATACACGTCCATACTTCGCGGAAAATAAATAAGTTCCCCCCGCAGGGACTTCCACCCTGCGCACTTTCACGTAATCGCTTTGATCAGCGATAGTCATCTCTTGAATCCAAAAATAAGAATCGTGTCCTGTGACTCTGATTTTCAGAGTTATTTTAGGATCCAATGGTAGTATTTGAGATATCATTGAGTAAGGTAGTAGGCCACAAATAGTATATATTATGAAAAATGTCATGTTAAGCGCAAGCTTCTAGGCGGACGAGAACAACTGGATGATTTGATCGCTAGGCATTTACTCGGGCAAGTAGATAATTTGCCGCCCGTTTTTTTTTATCTCTTCCAATCCATCAAATTTCATTACATGCGTGCGTTCGAAAAGAAAGGTGTCAATCTACATGTAGCATGATTAAATACTGATTATGTGCATGGGGTCTAGTCCGATTTATAGATGATACTCGATCTGACCATTCACCTACAATGTTAATTCGTGGATAACGAGTGAAAAGATGCTGTCCTTCTTCTCCTTGTCGCATGAAATATGTTTTACGACTCCCAAGAATTTGCAAACACTTGATTCACTCGTTCTGAACAACTGGGATGAATGAGTGTTCGAATGGATAAATCTGAATCAAATTTGATTAACAAATTAAAAACATTGAGAACGACCATCAACATTTGACCAAAAAATGCCAACGCTACATTTGTTCATGAGCTTCTTGGAAATCTCTCCAATGTGAGCTACATTTTCTTGAGGAATTATTGTGTCAAAGTGGAATCCATCCCAGCAGCTGTTTTCTCTTCATACTCCGCCGGATATAAACGCTGCAGACTAGGGTCACATCGGAAAGCTGAAAATATGCAACCTGCAAAAAAGCAAATGTCAGTTGCGATAAAAAATGAATTCAGATAACGAGGAGAAGGGTGGGTTCAAGGTTGCTTTTTTTTCTCCGGCACCTGGTGAGTGGTGACTCGTGTTACGGAATGCAATTCAATCGTGAATGGCAGCAAGCCTTTTTTCTGTCACGGCAAACCTTTGCGCAAGCGCGGCGCGTTCTTGAAAATATACAAATTCACTGACTTATGATATTCACTGAACTTGTCTCGAAGCACACGGTTTACGAAACACTGGCACATTACAAAGATAGATTATCTAAATAATTATTATCCTGATTGTACTTCTGATTTAGTATTTTCTGAAAATCACCAATTGGCGTGGAATATAATTCTGAATTATATAAATAACGAGCTCAGGAGCTGGTTTTCCTGATTATCTGGTCTGGATTATCTGGTCGTCTCACCTCGCCTCGCGCCGCTCGAAATTGGGGACCATGGAATAGAATTATTTCAAATATTTCATTCAGATAATCTACCTTTGTAAGGGCCCACTGAGTATGTCTACACACACTTGTGCCCAGTTGTCACATTCGAAAATCTCCAAAACTTCACCGCCTAACTGTAAGTCAAAAGCCAAACGTTCCGAGTTGATTCCTCTTCAAGATCGAGAGCTCAGTGAAAACTCCCAAGCGGGACGAGACTTCTGATACTAGGCTGATTTGTGATACTCTGGGGTCGAGAACTCCGAGTATCACAAATGCAGCTGAACTGAGCACTGCTGGTGTGCACCAAGCCAAAGCGACCCCAAAGTATCACAAGCTGCCTTCGGAACCCCATAGTATCACAAGTAGCCAACTTTGGGCTCCACCCACCAACCCAATTATTACGTCACCCTCAATTTTGTTGTTTCTGAATAAATTTTGAACGACTTGCCCCAGTTCACCAATCGCCTTCTAAAATCCGAAAAAACCCAAAACAAATCCACAATTTTTTCCAAAACTTTTCAAAATTCTTCCAGTCTGAAAATCGATGATTTCGGCAAATTGTAACGTCACCCGGTCCGCGGGACGAATTTAGCACGTAGAAAAACTATCGATGTTTTGATACGTCTCATCTAAGTAGCAAAATGTGGAAGATGTCAATGTTCCGCAATCAAACTGTTCGCAATCAAAATACCAAAGGTACTCTATCCTCGCGCGTAACTGGCACAATCAAATTTGATTTAGGTAGAGTTAACATACTCAATCAAATTTGATTGTGCCAGTTACGCGCGAGGATAGAGTATCAGAAGAGCAGCGGTGGTCGGGTGGCTACAGGCGTTCGGCTGTGGTAAATGACTGCGAGCACTGGGGATGGAGGATCTGGGTTCGAATCCTTTCGGGAGCATTCTTTTTGCTGACTCGGAACCCCGAAGTATCACAAATGGCCTGCTGGTTTGGGCCTAGCAGTTGTGGGCAGCCCTCTGGTCTCGACCACCAAGTATCACAAATGCTGCTCTAGCCGAACAGACAGAATGGACCAATGGGAATCTTGCGATACTTTGGGGTCGCGAACCAGGCGCCTGCTGGCAGCTGCTCGGCTCCAGTTGTGGATACTTGATTGATACTATGGGGTAGCTTGCCCCCTCCTGCCGCTCGGGACTATATAATCCGTCCTGTCGATAACTTGGAGTTAAACCGTTCTGATGTAGTCAATCAAGACTGTGGGGTCCGGTTGATAGATAGATGGGGTAACGGTCTTGATTGACTAAATCAAGACTATTCATCTCCAAGTTATTGGCGGGAGTACCGCTGTTCTTAGTGTTTTCTTCGGTCAAAGTTCCTGTCGTCGTTGATCGTTCAGAGTTGTTGCATTTAAAATCTTTAAAACATCATTTGAAGCATTCTTTTGCAATCGGCAGGAGTTTCCGAAAGCCCGTGATATGACCTGGAAAAAATTAAAATTGTCGCCCTGGGCGAAATCTGATTTTATACCCAATAATTCTGAACACTCGTTTTTTGTACGTCGATATCGAAATACAGTAAACCATCCGTGACTCTGAGTAACTGTAACTGACCTCACTAATTCACTTGATCCTGACGATCAAAGGGTTCGAGTATCGAAGTCGAAGATAAAAACAATAATTAGTCTTACTGGAAAGAGGAAGCTCTCTCGAAAAACAGGGTTGGGCTGACAAGCAAACCACGGGAACCTGATAAATTCAAAAAAATAACTGAAGAGTGCAAATGATAGAGCATTTTTCACTGATAATTGTCTTACTAATGACTTGGTTGATTTGGGGTGATCTGGAGGACAAAAAAGGGAAGAAAGAACCCGGGGCTTACGTGTACATACCATATACATACTGGCGGGGTTCACGACTTGGAATGTTTCTATCTCGAAGTGCATGCGCGAAGTCGTACAGTCGCGAAAGCGTGAGCCCCATTAGTGTTCGTATTGGTAAGCCCCACTGCGCAAATCGTTTCTACCCATACATGAGTTTTTCGTCCCTTCTTTCCCTTTTTTGTCTTCTAAAGCACCCCAAATCAACCAAGTCATTAGTACGACAATTATCAGTGAAAAACGCTCTATCATTTGCACTCTTCAGTTATTTTTTTGAATTTATCGGGTTCCCGTGGTTTGCTTGTGAGCTCGGCGTACGGAAGTCTTGGCTCATGAGATTTCTTGAGCATTTGAAAAGAGAAGTGATAGCTTGACAAACTTATCAACAGGACGGTTCAGGCCGGGACTTCGAAAGCGGCTGCCTTTGGCGATTTCCACTTTAAAATGCCCGGTTATGTCATTGAATGATACGGTAAGGGGAGGGGCGTCGATCTGAAATTGCGACGCGGATTGAGCCGTTCTCGTCACAAATCTATTCTTGGTTACGTTTGCAATGGGCAATTTAGTTGATTCCAGGTGTCTATCGAAAAGTTTGCTTTTCATGGCTTTCATCTTCACATGGTAAGTAGGTAACATGACATGCAATGCCGACAGTTCATTTCAGATGGCAACCCGACTCGTACGGAATATCATTCAGGTTTAAAGTCTGACCACAAATATCAAGCAACAAACATCATTCTAGGGTACAGATCTGTATACAGATCACACGCTTCCCATTCGACCATTAGATTTCAGAGACATCCACTACGCATGAAGAGTGTGAGAGTTTCGAGTAACACATGCTACGAAAATCAGTTCATCTATGGTGCTGATCAAGGCTCAGTTTCTCTGGTACTTTCGCTTCTTCACTTCGTTCACTCCTTAACCCCTTCAGCCCCCTCCCTTTGCTCCAAAGGTTCTGGCAAATGGTAGGTTATATCTAACAATTCCAATCGGCTCATAGGTTTTCAGAGAACTAATTTCGTGAAAACGTTCGTGTTCATATTGAGAGGGTCACGTTTTGTTAAGAGAAATCTTATCAAAAAATAAGATTTGGTTGTCCCATGAGTTTCGAGCATTGTGGTGCGTTTGATTTACCTAAGTAGTATACGGGATGTTCGATGTGGGGATATACTGGTGTTTGCTGTATGGTACATGAGGTCAGACTTGCGTCAATGCTGGGAGGGTGAGATTCAGAAAATTGTGTTTAGAGTACGAAACGCATCGGTCAGTGGACGACCATGGGACGTGTTTCATGTGCCATATGATTGGTGTGTATGAAATGAATGTATGAAATAATAGTTTTCTTTTCGTTTGAACCGCATGGTCGCCAAGCTACAGTATGGTAAAGTTGGTGATATCGCTTCATGTTGGCCTATAGGGGCCCCATAGAACGCCACAGCAATAGGTAGTCACCATAGGTGGCTTACAGAAGTGCCTTACAAGACACAGATACGACTGATACGTAATTGACTTATACGATCTGGTTACATGCAACTGAACATGCCTAAATGAACCGTTTAGTGAGGCTCTCCTCATTCGGCAATATTCCCTGCAACGTTTCCGCCAACCTTTCGGCTATTGCTTTAACTCAGAACTCGGAACTCGGAATTCGGAACTCGGAACTCAGAATTCGGAACTCGGAACTCGGAACTCGGAATTCGGAACTCGGAACTTGGAATTCAGAACTCGGAATTCGGAACTCGGACTTTGGAACTCGGAACCCGAAATTTGAAACTCGGACTTGGAACTTGAAACAGGAATATAAAATGCGAATCAAGAAATTTGAATTTTAAAAACCATAGTTTTAACCTCGCAAGTCACAACCGCAGGTCAGGGCCTGTTCCAGTACCAGTTTGTTTTTTTGTAACCAACGGATCGTTTTTTTCAATTTCATTTTGACCGCGGCAGTAGCAACATCGTAACAGATTAGTCATTATCGTGAGCGACGCTGTTTTAGTGGCCTAAAGTTTCCACTCACATGAAACTAGACAAAAGTTTTTGACTTGAAATCGAGCGTTTTTGATTACATTTTTAAGGTGTATTCAGGCAAAACCCGAAGTACAACCCTCAAAAACAGTGATGTGTTTGACAGGTCGAACATATCGTTCCTATATGCAAAAGTGTCACTTCGCATTGTGCTGAATAATTAAACACGAATTCGTACAGAGATAGAAACTCACGATAGAATCTAATTCGTAATGATGTTGCTACTGCTATGGTCAGAATGAGATCAAGAATAACGAGATTGATAGGTTACAAAACAAACCATCACTTCGACCCTGACTTGCGGTTGCGACCTTCATCGTTGAATAACGTATTTGGAGTTTTAAATTTCGAAATTCTGAGTTCCGATTTCAGAGTTCCGATTTTCGAGTTTTGAGTTCCGGCTTCCGAATTCCGAATTCCGAATTCCGAGTTCCGAGTTCCGAATTCCGAGTTCCGGCTTCCGAATTCCGAGTTCCGAGTTCTGAGTTAAAGCTACATCCTTTGCGGCTCGTCATGGGTTATTGGTTCTCGGTGGCTGTGTGGCCGCGTTCCTGCCACCGCGATTCAGTCGAGCGTTCCTAATGGGTGCCATTATATTACTCCGTAATCGGGTAGTGATGATCGTAGTCCAATATTTAATAATGGATATCAGATATAAATCGTTCGGCCAATATCGCACAAAGCAGTTGGGAGAGCTATTAAGGTCAGAACCGTGTCGACAGATAGAGAACAGGCAGATCGATAACATGCAGATTCCCCGAATTTGCCAGAACAATAGCGCAATCCGGTCGGGATAACAATAGCCTTCACTTCTTCACACAATTCGTAAACTTGCTTGAGCAAGCGCAGTAAACATCGAGCGAGCAAAGTGAAGACTAAATAATGAAGTGAGAAAGGAAAGAGCAGGACAGGATAGAAGCGAACGAGTTTGCTCCAGGCGATTCCTATAGGAGTGGCCAGTCGACGATTGGTGTCCTGTCGCAAACGGTTGTCCCTTCCTTTGCTCGCTTCTAATTAACATATTTTAATGCGAGCATTAAACACTATTAGATGTTGTAATTTCTCATAAAGCAGCTACTGCTAGAATCTCATAATGTGGTACTAAATAAATAAGAATAAGGTTTATAAGTATTACTACTGGATAACAGCGGTGCTCATGTAGTGCTGCTGATACTACACTGGTGTGGTCTGAGGTGAGGAAAGACCGCTCTGGTCTGAATTAACGCATTGACCTTGAATCAGTTTCAATGACATATTCGACGAATAACATCTGATTTCATTCCTGCTTGATCAGATATGGACTGACATACATGGAACGGAAGAACGTGAAGAGGTTGAATTTGACGTTCGCTGGGCGAATGAAATGTTGCGCTCATCAACCTTTGTACTCTCAATTTTGATCTTGATAGTGTGATTTCGAGAACTCTCGCCTGTTTCGCATTTGAAGAAGCAGAAGTAAATTTGTTGACAGAAATTCTTCTTATTTACCTTCTTATTGACCTGCGCAGTGATGATTGGATACAGAGCTTTGGTTGGTTTATTTCTCATTATTGTCTATGCAGCAACAGGTGAGTTTTTTCTTTCTTCGCCGGATTGACCTCCATCTGACCTAGGATCAGCTTTTTTTGATAAACTTTACAGGACAAACATCAGTCCAAGTAGAACAGATACTGCGTCTACCTTATCCGTCTTTGAATGAACTATGATCGAATGTAACCATTGCACTCGAGTGTATTGCCGTTGTAATAGCCATTGTTATTCTCCCAAAGGAGTTTCCCCTCTTTTCAGGTGGAATATGCGACGAATGTTCCGATTCTGAAAATGGCTGCCCTCCACCGATCCCCATCAGGCCAGCGCACAAAAATTCGCTTGAAATCGATACGTTCCCTTGGACAACTAACACGACGTTCGTCAACTCTACTCTCCTGTATGACCTTCGTATAGTAGCAAGCCTCAGGAACCGTCTTTGGCAAAAAGACGCCTCGGATATGAAAGTGTGCATGGAGCTGTGTAAGAATGAATGTCGGGTTGTTGACTACGACAACCGTGGGCAGATTTGCACCGCCTACAACGGAACTGCAGACATCAAATTCGTTCAAAGTTATTATTCTGCGATCTTCAGTCCAGTTCGGAAACAATTGGCTAGGCTGCCAGGATTTCGAGAAGGCGGTGGCTTGATTGAGCTTGAATATGAAGATATTGAAAGATCTCTAAATGGAGAAATGACAGAGTTACTATGTCACAAACTTTGTCTCCTTCATCCGCAATGTGAAGCAGCCATCTTCAGCGTCGAGCTGGAGTCATGTCAACTGAAAAGACAAGATAGCCAACGATCCAAATTTCGACAGAAACCGATTGCTGATCAAGGTACAATTACTTTTTTCAGCAACTGGAAGAAGGATTTCATACGGAATAGTCTATGGTCCGACGAGGAATGCATGTCATGGAAAACGGGAGGCTGCTATATGCGGGACTGCACTTGGATAATATGCAGTAGTTCCGCATCAGATGTTGATATCGGCAAGCATATCGAAAAAGCAGGCCGGTACTTGGAAGAACGTAGCCCAATTCAAGTGCAGATCGATGGAAAACTCAGATTGGAGCCAGCTTTATTTGAACCAATCTCGGACAGAGTTATCCGTTTTAATATCGAGCGCACGCGAGGATTCGACTTCGCGACGTTGTCTTCCCTACATTTTCCAAATCTGATGCATCTGTCGTTTTTTGACAGTAGAAATGTCACTGTTCGAAAAGGAAGCATGAACAACTTTCCTCAACTCCGTGTGTTGGAATTCCGTTATTCAACAATACTTGACTTTGAGGCGGGAGTTCTCGAAGGATTGCCTCACTTAAAAACCCTGATCCTTGATTGGCTTATCCAGTGGCCGCTTGATGATGATAATCGGTCGCATATATGGAAACTCCATTGCAGCCGTGAATATTCGTGGTTCCGCACTTATCTGACCAAGAACCCACACCTCATTCAGCCACGAAGTCAAGGAGAGGTATATCCAGAAGCGGGTATTGTTAATTTTATTTGGTCGAGGCGAATGATTTACGGCGCTGTGGACTGTCAAAAAGACGATCTGAAAGGTCTTGATAATCAAACGGAGTTTTCACTGAATTCAGAAAACTAGACATCTCAATATCGCATTTCAATATCGATTATCACAATCTTCTTCGTTCATCCTACACAAAATGATTTTGATAAAGCCAGAAACACTTTGAATAAATTTGACTTCACCTGTCCGGAGTTCTGTGGGAAAACTGTTAGTATTTTTCATAAAATAGAATTGGAAACAGCTGCGACACAGCACAGACAATCAAAATGTGGAAAAAGCATCTCAGATAAGATCGGACCAAATTCGAGCGAGACTCACTGCTCTCGCTTAGTGGAAGTGCATCAATCAAGCAGACAAAGTCACAACGTTCCTGAGATATTATTGCACATCTCGAGCTTGCTGTCAGTTTCTTTTTGCGATTACTAGAAGTCTTGATCACATAAACTCCCTTCTATGACGTACGAATTGATCCGAGTCTCTGCATTAGTCATCCCTACAACTGCGGTCAGACAGAAGGAGGGCTCATTTTCAACACTCTGAAGAATGGAGAATATGCCAAGACTGGTAATAATATCTCACATTTGATCACTTCAAGAGATAGACGATATAATCTCATGTTGACCAACAAGAGGCTCATCTGTCTGAAAGGTGATGTCATTCATAATTGAAACATCGAGTGGACTTTCCCTATTGACCTGAAGCCTGAACCACCCAATTTGGATATTAAAGGTAAAGGGCCCTGTTTTTAACTTGCTCGGGGTTATTAAGTCTTTATTTACAAGGCCGTGTATCTACATCACGGATGCGGATAACAAAGGAGTTGGTGTGTTCCTCAGTAAGCAGAAAAGAGGAACCGAGCTTTTATTGACCGACCGTGATATAGGGAAATGGTTTTGCGCGAAAGTGACGGCGTTGTGGAAGGCCACCATATGCATTGGTCTCGGGGTTACTGGGTGTGGATATCGTGGTGTAGTGACCGATAGATACCGACGTTGATTAGTTTTCATGGATCCCCCATGTTCGTGAATCGTTGGAGTACCTCTTTTATCTTTTTCTAACGCCTAGTTATCAATTTTTAGTCCATTTGTCCACCTTTTGGAACATCCTGGATTTTGCAAGTCAATTTGATGAGAGTTGGATAAACAAGACAGTTTGGCATCATGGGTGTGTGGTACTATTAGTGAAACTGGATGCACAGATCCGCAGAGCTGGACGTTTAAGTTTGTTACGGTTGAGTGTATTTGTATGAGCGCTGAGTATAGGTGTCCTCCACCCAGAATCTTGTTCGATGTGCTTTTCTGAATGAAAGAGAGATGCACTCAATCCAGCTGCAGCAGCTCATTTTCATTGAAATCATGACATTCATGACGCTAAAAAGTGTACTTGTTCGATCCAGATATGTATCTTGTGATATGTTGAAACACGAGCTGACAAGCAAATCTCGGCAACCCAAAAATTCAGATTTGAAAACTGAGACGTGGAAAAGTTAGCATTGTTTGCGTAAAAAATACCTGGATAATGAGGCGCGTGATTACGAGTGCTGGAGCGGACAAAAAAGGGAAGAAAAAGTTCTGGCAATAACAAAAGGTTGTTTAGAAAAATTGATAAAAGGCTGTGGGAATAACAGATAGTTTTTTAAACGGTTGTGGGAATAACATTTGGTTTAAAAAGCTTGTCCGATTAGCCTCTCCCTAATATATTCATCTCATGAAATGATTTTCGAGAACTCACAAAGCCTAAATAATATTGTAATGTGAGATCTATGGTTTTGCTACTGTGCCATCCCGGAACATTTGACACCGGGATAAAAGGAGGCTGAGGATTTGTCAGCGTTTCATCTGCTTTTTTGCGTGATATATGAACAAACATATGAACTGTTTGACTGTGAGTGCTTTTATAAAATTATGATGAGTACAATCCTGCATTTACTGCGCATTCTCTTCATTTTATTTCATAGTGTACCAAGCATCGCCTGGGGCGATATGATCGCTGAATCGAAATTTCTAATCTTGATTTTTACCACAGAGTGTTATCGGAACGCAGTCTTTTTTCTTGCCACCGATATTGACAATGCAATCCCATGCGAAAAACAAAATTTGTATTAAAAGTCTCTGTCAGCGGAGCATTCCTGATTCATTCTTCTGATTTTTTTTACTAAGCAGGAACCCGAATTTTCAAGGTAAGCCCTCTCATACCAGATCCACGCTATTTCAGAACTTCAAACGGAAATGAATACGGTCTTTTTCAGAAATCGTGATGTTACCTTACCTCAAACTTGTACCGGAAATTACGGTCGTTCTGGATGTGGAACATAAGCATAGACATGGTCATCCTCAAGGAGCTGGAAAAGCTACTTGTGATCATGGACCCGGCCAACACTGTGGATCATTTGGAAATGGACATGGTCGTTTTGGGAGCTGTGGATGCGGAGCCTCTCATCGTGCTGGATGCGGATGGAAATGATGAACAGTTTCTCTTTTTGATTGACTTTGGTTCACTGTACTCGCCAAACAAAAGCTTGTATTATGACTTTTGAGAGCGAGACTGTATGTTGACTTATGGAAGAAAGAGCTGGCAAGATGCCAAAGTCGGTATTAATGCTTGGCGCCGATAAAATATGGTGATTGCCTTTTTTTTGAGTTTTCAAAAGTGACCACCATTCAGCAGTCTATAGTACTTGTGCTTCCGAAGAACATGTCGCATTGCTGTGTACGCATTTTTTACTTTATTCTCGTAATTTACCGTAAAACATAAAAATATTCTTGGCCAGTAGAACATCAAAACTGATAGAAAAAAAAGTAAGACTTTCAGGAGGTCAGGGATTTACGTCCGGAAGATTCGCTGTCTGTTAGTGATAACTGTTGAACAAAATGGACAAATTTTGACTTTCTGACTACAACTCATGCAACAGCCCATGTGGCCACAAGGTACGAAGACGGCATCTTTCTCCCGATCGAAACATAAATCGCATAGGTTATCCTCCATGCTTTGACTGGATGGTACTGGCATTGAATCCTCGTTCCTCACAAACGCAGCCATGCGCTTCGCCGCAACAAGCTCCTTCTCGACTTCTGGATCTCTTGAAACCTTGAGCGCAGAAGTGAGATACTTGGCCACTAATGCCCATTGTGTAAAACTGTTATCCTTCAAAGCTTTCTCGAAGATTGCAGAATGGTGACTGAAATCTTTACATTGCTCATACAGCTTTATAGATTCTGCCAGCTTGTTCCTCTCCAGGCATGCATTAGCAACATGTGAGAGTATCGACTTATCGGTGACCGTTCCAGCAAATTCAATCAGGGAGGTGATGTCGTCGGTGATGGCAATCAACAGAGGGACACTTTCGGCGGTTATGGGAACCCGCTTTCTGAGCTCCACCGCAACATCAGCATGGTTGCCATTCTTCAGTTTTTCCATAGTTATGAACAGCTGCTTGGTGACCTTTGGCTGCACTGAAGAATGTTTAAGTAGATGGCTGATGATCTCGGCATTGACGTGTATTAAGCAGATTGCTTCGTCCACAACAGTCCGACCTTGACAGTCTTGAGAGGCAAATAAGTCGTCCTTGCCGATTTTCGAGACTAGGTTTAGTAAACCAATGAACAGGCTATGGTCGGTTTCTTCCAACGCATCTGTCAGCCACAACTGAATGAATACCCGCTCTTTTGAATCTCTGATAGAATTTTGCGCCATCCAAACACAAGGGGATAGCAGTTCACCTTCAAGCATGCGATTAGCAGACTTGCAGACATTTCGCATGAGCCGAAGAAACAGAAGGAGGAGGTCGTCGAAGTTCGATGTCAACATGTAGGGACATTGGTCGAAATACCACGTGTACGTGTACGAAACACCAAATGTACGTCGAGGCGGCCGAATGGCCCGATACCCACGGATCAATTCACCAAGTAGAATGTTCAGAATGTCGGACATCGACTTTTCCACGTAAAAAGAAAGGATAGTACCAACCCGGGTCATGTATCTTTCCAGCGAATAAATCAGTTGATTATCCAGCGGCTGAAAACATTAGGCACCTTTGCAACACAACTCTCAGATCCAGTGAAATTCTTCTTACCTTCAGTTCTTTCGAGAGTGAATCGAATAAGAATAGCCACTCATTGTTGCAGTCAGGTTTTTTCACTTGCATGTACGAACGGAATGCAGATATAGTCCCCGGATGTCCCATACCGAGAACTTGCTGAAAGATCAACAAAGCCAGCTTCGTGTTTCTCATCTTCCCAGGCTTCATTGAACAGGTGTGAGCTGCATTAAGCAGTGCAGCAGGCGGATAGTTACTACCAAGATCCCCGTGATTTTTCTCGAGCTCTTCGACAGCGTTAAGGAAAAGGGGGTTTGAGTCGTCGCCTTCTTCTAGAAATTTTCCAGCAGCAACAAGAAGCTTCATCTGTTTGAGAAATTCTGCAGAATGTTTATGGGGTAGAAGCTTGATGAAGGCTTCGACACAAGTTGCTTGCCCATATGCTGCGGCAGTCTCGATAGGTGTTAAACCGTAGTCATTTTTCAGCTCTTTGGCTCCGGCTTTTATGAGCATTCCGACGATTTTCAGCTGCCCTTTCGCAGATGCAATATGGAGTGCGGTTTGATTACATACAAGCCGAGCATTGACATCATGGCCTTTGCTTATTAGATAAGCAACCACATCAACATGACCGCCTCCGGGACATGCAGCAGACAATGGGGTCATCCATTTGGATGCCTAAACAGTGTTTTTGGAAGATATTAGCTTGACTACATCTAAATTACCACCAAAGCACGAAGCCCAGAGCAGACCACAATTCCGTTCATCAACAATTTCTAGATCTGGACGAAATGTTGTTAATAAATACTGGACCATCTTCAGCTGTCCTCCAACACAAGCTGCCCACAAAATGGTGATATTTCCTTTGATGTCTCCGTTCAAGTTGATGGCTCCTTTCATGTTCACATCAAATCCAAGTTGAGTTACAGCTTTTTTCAGGCCATCCACATTGCCACGAAAAGCGTCTATAAAGACCTGTGTATTCGCTTGTTCCATGGTAAAAGTTTATACCTCAGCTGAGATAGACTTCAGTCAATAAACGCAACAGCAACGATCAAGAGTAAGCTTGAAACTAACTCACACGATAACTAAGGTACTCGACGTCTGAGTCCGATTTGAACAACCTTCTCCACAGCAATAAATTGCACACTCCGGAAGTTTATTCAGGCCGCGATATGATTGTGAGTTGTGACTGCAACTGCAAGTTCGTGACATTGAATGCGCGTGTGATAAGATAAGACAGTTTGACAAAGAAAGGCTAATCTGACTCATTTCGCAGATATCAGAAGTGTCACTTTGGTGTGGAGCTCCATCTGCCACACAAACAAGATCGTGGTATGCCAACGAAAAAAGCTAGTCAATCAGGAGCGGATCGAGATTCATAAAATATTTCCATTTCTCACACCATGACCCTGCAATCATAAAAACTCTCTGCCGCAAATTCTGTCATCATTACATATCATTACAGCCGTATCAATAATTGTGGTGCTTTGGTCTGACCCTGAAACGCTCAGTCTTGATGAGTACACAGTACTAAGGCCAGCATGAATCTTCAATTGGTTCCCGTTCAGGAAGTTATATACCTACCGAGGGAAAGCTGAAGGAAAGCTACTTCTGTAATATTATTGACCAAAATGGCAACCACATACCAGCCATCATCACACCGATTTAACTCGCGTCTCTTACAGCATCGGTCTCTTTGTTGATTTGGTTCTTGATTCAAGTGTGATTGGTATCATAGGTCAGTCATCATTCCGTAAGTTAAACAACTAGGATTAATTCCATAAGCAAAGTAACTTCCATTTCTTCAAATGCAAACAAGCGAGAGTTCTCGAAAGCACCCTATCTTGGTAAAAATAGCGAACAAAGGTTGATAAGCGCAACATTTCATTCGCCCAGCTAGCATCAAACCAATCCTTTTTCGATCTTCCGTGTAAGTCAGTCCGTATCTGATCAAGCAAGAATGAAAACAGAGGTTATTCGTCTGATACGTCACTGAAACGATCAAGGTCAATGCGTCAATTTAGGCCCAAGTGATCTTTTCTCACATACAGTACAATACAACATTAAAAATGGTTTAAATATTTTTTGTGAAGTTCTCAGTGGAACGCTTCAGTGGTCCAGAAGTTCAGCATAATCTCATACTGAAAAAAAGATACTGAACAATGCAACTCAAACAGTGCTGTGCTGAACACACCTGGGAAAACTCGGCTTGTTCACTGGTTACCCGGAAAAAAATAGTATGATCTAGCCAAGTATTTGATGCTCTTCATTAAGTTAGAGACTAATATCTCGATATAAAATAAGTTGTCAGAATGTCAGACATCATACGATTTCGCCGAACCTGAATGCGAAGTCTGCCGAAAAAATCAGCGGTCATGGTACGCATGGTCTTATGCGCTATCTGCCCTGGTTCACTGAAATGGCCTTTCCAAACAGAAATGTGGCTATTGCTTTAATTCAGAACTCGGAACTCGGGATTCGGAACTCGGAACTCGGAATTCGGAACTCGGATCTCGGAACTCGGAATTCGGAACTCGGAATTTGGAATTCGGAATTCGAAAACAAATTCAGAACTCGAAACAATAAACTTGAAATTTGGATCATGCAATTTGAAATTTGAAGTTCGTAATTGAACCCCGCCAGTCACAGCTGCAGGTAGAGGGCTATTTCGATACTGGCTTGTTTTTGTTACTAAAAAATCCTTTTCTTAATATCCTTTTCCAATCTTATTTTGACCGCGAAGAGTTCGACAAATTCAACTTGTTTCCAGAACGTTAGTATTTCCAACGCGGGTACTTTGATTAAAATATCTTGAAAATGCAGTCCACAACGCTGGAATTTCTCACATGCATTTGTTCCATTTCAAGACAGTGAAAATTCCTGGCCTCAAAATAGCGTTGCTCATCATAGTGACAGATCTGTTGAAATGCTGCTAATGCCGCGGTCAGAATAAGTTCAGAAGAGGATATGTTAAGAAAAAAATTTGTGTACCTGATGGTAACTAAAACAAGCTAGTCCTAGTACCGAATAAGCCCTTGACCTGTAGCTGTGACTGGCGAAGTCAAATTACAAAATTCAAATTTCAAATTCCCCAATATGAATTTCGCGTTTATAGTTCGAGTTCTGAATTTGTTTTCAAATTCCGAGTTCCGAGTTCTGAGTTCCGTGTTCCGGATTCCGAGTTCCGAGTTCCGAGTTCTGAATTCCGAATTCCTAATTCCGAGTTCCGAGTTCCGAATTCCGAGTTCCGTGTTCCGGATTCCGAGTTCCGAGTTCCGAATTCCGAGTTCCGAGTTCCGAATTCCGAGTTCCGAGTTCCGAATTCCGAGTTCCGAGTTCTGAGTTAAAGCAATAGCCCAACCTTTCCGACATTCAAAGTATGATCTCCACCGATGATGACAGTGTTGGTGCATGATCCGTAGCAGCTGTCGACCGGACTACCGAAACCTAAAACAGGGAAAACTCCATGTTGCTGATTTCACCACATCGATTGTAGGCAGAATATAGACAGTGACCACTCAACGTATCTGTCTGTATGACAAGGAAAATTAGCAAAATACAAAACAAAGCTATCGCAGTCTTGAGCATTTTTTCTTCACAGGTTCTATGGTAAAAATATTTGATCAATATTCTAACTACCAGTAAAGACAACAAGTCTGGACACTGCTTGGATTTGCGTAAAACTCTGGACACCCCCATTTTTTTGGTCTGACCAAAGAAAACTATATACCATTCGAAAGATCTTCTCAAGATCTATCGATTG
>JAQIWT010000111.1:0-34482 GCA_034696485.1 Isohypsibius dastychi | reverse complement strand
TGAGAACCTTCCATCTGCTGACCAGTACAAAACCCATTCTCAGAAACTTTCTTTTGCTCTCAAATTAAGAAACCTTGCTCTTTGAAATCAGGTGATGACCTGGTTTTGCTTGTTTGTAGTTTTCCTTTACTTGAGCATCAACAATTTTTTTCTAAACTTGTTGCCAAAAAAATCTCCTGAACTTGAGTGTTACTTTCGGGGGAGGGGGGGGCACTTATTTAAAAAGCGTGCTTTGCAGCAGAAAAATGCAGGAGCATTCTCCGTTCCGAATCCCGGTAATATTTTAGAATTATAAAGTCGTTTTTCCAGGAATAGTTATTGAACCATAATATTTTCGGCAAAATCATATTAGAGCGCCTTTTTGCCGACATGATGATTTGCCCCACATGCGTGTTAATTTTGTTTTTTCGGTGTTAGTGATTGCAAACATATAAGTGGCATTACGCCGTGGTTGGTTGTATCATTGTAGGTATTTTTGTCACCACAGAGCTACATCTTCAAGTCACAGGTCTCGAAACCGTTTTCGAGAAATACCACGGATCTTGAAATGGTAATTTTCATCGCATGCACATTAAACTCTTTCGATTACTATGAACAAAGGGTTTCTGACGTGATTTTTCCGCAGGATTTCAACAGAAAATACCGCTGCTTGATCATCTATTTCAACGAAGGACCGAACTGGTCCGAAATAAGTGGTATAACAGACCGCATTATAAACGTTTCAAGGACAAAATATATCGCAGACCCGGCAAAGGTTCCGGTAATCATCTGCCATGTTATAAATTCAGACAAAAACAGACACCGACTTAATTAATACGTTCTTTAGGTTAACGCGCTTAATCTGGCCGCTTATTACGGATTCGGTATATTTCTGCAAACATATAAATCACTAGTCTCAGCAGGACTTCCTACAAGCGATGCTTTGTCCGGCAAACTAGTCAAGACGTTCATCCAGAATCGAACCTTCCCTGTACCATCCGCAAGTGTCTATCTGAATCAAAATGGACTTCGGAGAATGAATGTGGTTTTCTGGCTTTACAACAAATCTCTCGGAAACTTTGATGTGAGTTCTTCAGATCCCATCAGAATACATTTATCAAAGAACTCTGAACTGTAGGACGGTTGGATGTACCACATGAAAACTGGATCCATAGACGTGCTGAACGAGGACCTCATTAATGCATGGATCGACGAAATGGGGCCGCCGACAGACAAGCCAGTTTGCGGTTATTCCGACGAGAAATGTCCCAACATAACAGGTAGCGGTCATACTTGAAAAAAAGCTTGCACAGTCCGGGTACTCCATAACTTCTCGCCAATGTCCAGGCAAGCGAGATGCAGCGGCTGCTGTAGTTTCCTCACTGGCGTTTCTGCTCTTGCTGTTGATATCTATCAAAGCGTACTTCAGGTGCGTTCTAAAGGTGAGACATTCTGAGAAACACGAGCTATTGTTGAGCTGTAGGTGGTCCAGAAAACAAGAGGAAAAGCGCGACGTTCTCCGCTGGTGCCTTGACGAGCACAATTTTCCAGTTGTTCCAGCCACTATCAACCACGCTGGTGTTAAGTCTCATGCCCCTTTGCACTCACAAACCCAGGAAGCAGGTGTTCTCTATCGTCACAGCAGTGATCTGTTTGTTTTCTACGGCGCAAGTGTTTCGGTTGGAAAGGAGGCTTTGGTGATTTGTGGAATTGGAAAGGTTGCAGCGCAGGTAAAGTGGAACGCTTTTTGTGAATGTCAAAACGACAAACTTGCGGTGATTTGTTGTTTGGATTCCCGCAGTTGAGACACCTCGTCCACCCAAACGTTGGTATTTTCCGCGGGATATATTTCCAGGAGGGCATCACGTCGGTGGTCTGGAATTACGGCAGCAAGGGAACACTACGAACAATGCTCAGTTGTGACGAATACGAGTTCGCCAAAGAAGTTGGCTTTTCACTGTGTTGGGACATCATGGCCGTAAATATTTTTCATAAATATAATTATTTTCTTAAAATGTTCAACGTTTTTCATGGTCAGGGCTTGGATCACATACATTCAAGCCGGATCGGCGTGCATGGTGGCTTGTCCAGTTTTGTCTGTATGATAACATCCAGATTGTCCATCCAAATAGCCTCGATTGCAACTGACAGGATTTTAACCACCTTGATCAAGCATTCACTTGGTGATGTCACACGAATGCCAAACTGTGACTTGCAGTCTCCCACTCACACGTCACCGGAAGTCACGAAGAATCCTGACATGCCCAAAACAAAGGCGGGTGACATGTATTCTCTGGCTGTGATATTTGTCGAGATATTCACTGAGAACGCCAACGAAGGCAATCATCCGAATATGAACGGTAACATTTTCCGGATAATATGGAATTTTAAAACATGCGGATTGTCGACAAATACGTGTTCGTTTAGAACAACATTCGTTCATGCCAAAAGACGTGGAGTCTCAATTAAGTGGCGTGCCAATCAAATTACAGAGCGTGATGAAATCGTGTTTAGCCACGAACCCAACTGAGCGACCGAATATCAAAAAGGTCATGGGAGAAATCCACTCAGTGCAGCCGCGATTAACCGCCGTAGAAAGCCTCATGAAACGATTGGAAATCTACGCAGAGGATCTTACCAATCGAGTTTTCGAAAGAACCGAAGACCTGATTGCGGAAACTGACCGGGTCAACGTTCTGCTCAGCGAGCTCATCCCAAAGTAAGCCCAGCAAGTCCCGCATTCCAGTATCCGTTATGTTAGCCTTTACGCGACAATACAGGTCCATGATATCATCACTCCGCAATCGAAAAACCCTGGAACCGGAAACGTTCGATACGGCTACCATCATGTTCAGCGAAGTGCCCGTGTTCGCCCATGTTTGGACGAACTGCAGCCCGACTGAGTCCATTGAGTTATTGTCTCATCTGTACGCCGTATTTGACGGAGCTCTCGATAGTTATGAGGTTTACAAGGTGGAGACTATCAGCGATTCTTACATGGTTAGTGTATATTTGAGTCATAACGAGCTGGGGTTCTTGAAGGTTTTCGTATACAGATAGCTAGCGGTTTGCCAATTCGTAACGGCGACCACCATGCCGAACAAATTGCCAAGTGCGCACTGCATCTCAGGAAGATTTGCTGTTCCATAGAACCTCGCGTTCGCACTGTGGGTTCGCTTCAAGCCCGCATCGGAATTCATACAGGTACGATTTCGAACGTGCGATTACATTGCACGGTGTAGTTACCCCGTGACTAGTTACCCGATATTTATTTTGTTATTTCAGGGCCATGTGCTGCAGGTGTGTTTGTTATACAGTTAGATTCATGCTGATGTCATCCTCTTATCCCGCAGGCGTGATTGGACACAAACTGCCTCGTTACTGCTTGTAGGCAGTCGAATGGTGACCTTTTTGGAATGAACCGCAGTTTATGACTTTTCAGGTTCGGGGATACCATTAACACTGCTAGCAGAATGCAAAGTCATGGAGAAGGTATCGGCAGCTGATTACCAGTTAAATGCTTAGTTCAGAGTTCAGCAAGAACTCTGTATTTTAGTGAATAAAATCCAAATCAGTGAGCAAACGGAAACATTTTTGGCGGCCATACACAGATTCAATATTACACCCAGAGGCCTGGTGGCTATCAAGGTAATTGTGTTGAACTTTATACAGTAAACTCTCTAAATCTGAACGCGCTCGGGACCGGCAAAGTCGTTCCTTGTGTATTCCTTTTTATTAATCACAATTTTTTCCTAAGGGTAAAGGGAACTTGGCGACGTTTTGGCTGGATGAACCTGCAAATTAAAATGCGGAGGATATTTTCTGACGTCAGTTTCAACTTTTTATTGCATGTCACCCTGCACATGCAATCGCCAAGTCATCAAAAGGTCACACGAAAACTAGTAACTGCATCGAAGCAATAAACATTCCATGATTCTGATCTACCTGAAGAACGTTATATCAAATCAAATAAATATGAAGCATAAGACTCGCGGTGAGAAAAAACGCCAACTGAATATGTCCTACTTCGCCGCAACTTCCCGAATCTTACTCCAAGCTGAGCCGACCAGAGCACTAGATCTTCCCGGTAAGGTATCCAGAAACGAAAAAGTCGAGATAACGCCTGCAGGAAGAGGAAATAAGTGTCTGAACAATGGAGGACAAACAGCGATTTTACCTCGATTCCAATATTCCACAAAATCAATTTTTGGAAGCTGAAATTCCGGGAAGGGAACCTGTAATGCAACAAATTTTTACATCAAAATCTTCAGTTTTATTGATAAATTTCACTGCAAATCAAACAGATTGATCGGCAAGTTCCACCTTTTCTAAATAAGGCTTCAAGGGAGGAAGAACAGTTCCCAAAACTGTGTGTTTGGTATCTTGATATCCCTGCTCCGCTGAATCAGTATCCTTCCATATTCCAGTGCGAGCAGTTGCCTCTACCGCAGTCAGCGCCAATCCCGCTTTTAGGAGATTCCTGAAACAGCAAAACATTAATAAGATAAATTCAGAAAATGACTTACAGTTGACTGATTCCGTTGAAAGCAAGCGGCCTTCTCTGGCAATCCAGGTAGTAGCATGAAAATGATTAGTCGTACTTACTTGACAAACGGTCGCATTCTTCGATGATACAGTGAACCTCGTAGCTAAGTTTACAGAATACGTTCGGGCAACAAACAAGACTAAATACCTCAAGAATTTGATAGATTTTAGAGATTTTAACGAATGTTGTTGTGGTTACTCTCTACTGCCGATTCTAGCCGCTACACTTACCACCGCCTGCAAATTCGTTCAGGATACCAGGTTACGAAGTGGATCGAAGTGGATTTGCTTTGTTTGCGTTTTACACAAGAATGGAAATATTTGCAAGTGCAACAGACTATCGCACTCCATCTGCTAGTTTTATCAATTGTCAACAGCTTTTGAAGGACAATTTCTGTGGCTACCTGGGCGATGCATACATATCTATGAGATCCAGAAATGCGGTTCCTTCTCCAGAAACATGCACTTCTGCGGGCCGGAAATTCACACCTGCTATTATCCGCGATCAAAAATCAACCACATCCTTCGGTGGCGGAACTTTTGTGCTGTCGTTTTCGATCGAGCAGCAAACATGAGCTATTTTCAAGTGCTTTGTTGAACAGAGATTATTGCCAGCAGGTACAGCTTGGGTAAGTGTAAGCATAGTGAGAGTAAAAACTTTTACTCTCACTATGGTGTAAGCCGCTTTTCACAACATGATGTTCCTACTACTGCATGTTATTCTTTCCGGTTTACGTTTGCCCATCTTTGTTACAGGAACAGACCGCGGCTGCTTTTCGCGAAACAGCCGTCATCAGATTTCTCCAAAATTTCGAGACGCATTTCTTGGAACACCCAGAGAATTGTAGATAGTGGTCCACGTGCTGCACAGCCATACCTGCAGCTAATACGGATTGACAAGCCCGTGGGTGAGAGTTCGTTTTCAATCGATTTCTGAGATATCGCTTGCTGTGGTATTTTGTTCCCACGGCAGGGTCTAATCAAGACGCTAGTTCAGCACCGAGTGTGCTTATGTAGAGCAAAGTTTGATAATCTAAATGTACACTTTTAAGGGAAATTGTTGCACAAACACATTTTCAAGCACAGATGACTTCGAAAAAACAACAAGCCTTTCCAGTAAGTGAGCACCTGTTCGATCTTGAATCGCTGGACTTTGAAGAACTTGTATTTTGTATGCTTGCCTGGAGTCTTGCATGTGAGCCGGCTCCGAGATGACAAATTACTGAAAGGTCACGGAAGTTCTGGACTCAGAATAAGCTTGATTCAGGCCCTGCTACATAGCGGGAAAAAATATTGCAAAAGCGTGGAACATAACGCATTGTATTGCAGGAACATGGTTGCTTTACTGGCCATGTGCATGGGGCATCGCAATGGCAGCCGGCGCCGGAGAACTTCCTGATATACGGATGTTGGCGCTTTTTGGTGGCGGAGCAATCTTCATGCGCAGTGCCGGCTGTATCGTCAACGATATGTGGGATAAAGACTTGGATCGGCAGGTACTAATTCATTTCAATTTCAAGGTATTCTGAACGTACCTGATTTTTTTGTTAGGTTGAACGAACAAAAAACCGGCCCCTCGCTTCCGGACGTCTTGGCTTCGTACCGGCATTAGTTTTGCTCGCCGGAAATCTGGGGTTGGCCCTTGTAGTTTTATTGCAGCTAAACTGGTTGAGGTAGGGACTCGCTGAGTTTTTCTGTGTGTAGCGTAAGTTGAAGATTGCTCTGTTTACTAGCATTTTGTTAGGAGCGAGTTCTTTACTCCTGGTTTTTACATACCCCGTATTCAAAAGGCTCACCTATTATCCACAGATTGTTTTGGGTAAGCAACCATGTTCTACTTCATATCTTGATCGGCGTAGCCCTCTGCTCACGGTAACTGTCGACTGAGTTTCTGCAGGGATTTTTCAGATAACAAAACTGCTACCATCTCAGTATTAGACATTGCTGTTTCTTACCTCTTTTGATGTCTGAAACAATGATCATCTGAGACAACATCTGTCTTCTTACTGTGTTTTTTCAGGTTTAGCTTTGAACTGGGGAGCAATCCTGGGTTACACCGCCATCACCGTCGTTTTTGACCTCACGATCGTTCTCCCACTTTACATTGCTGGGGTGTTGTGGACTGTCGTCTACGATACGATATACGCTCACCAGGTGAGTCTTCCACCGTGACTGTATCAGAAAGACATGTAATTGTGAAAAGCGGAATTTAGGACAAATCTGACGACATCCGGATCGGAGTCAAATCGACCGCGTTGAAATTTGGCGATCGTACCCCGGATGTCCTTTGGAAGCTGAGCGCGGCAATGGTTTCTATGTTCGGAGTAAGTGGTTACATGGCCGATATGGCATGGCCATTCTATCTGGGACTCACTGGTATTGGAGTTCACTTGACTTATCAGACGTTTGCAGTCGATCTCGAGAGCCCTGCTGACTGTATGAGAAAATTCCACTCTAACATTTATCTTGGAGCAATAGCATTTATCAGTATTGTATTTGGTAATTTATTGAAGACTGAGGATATTTCTGAAAAGAAACAAGAACAGGAATGAGATTTAGAGCTTTACAGAAATCACTGAATTAAGATCACAAGTAACTATCCTCGCTTAATGCCGTGCTCTTCGAGGTGGGTCGCTGATCAGGCGGAAACTTTTCTCCAGGGACTTGACCTTACTGCAGTAGATATAGAAAATGAAAATCAGGTTGAATGCAGTGATTCCGGCCATTATAAATGTCGATGACAAGAACGATGCTGAGGTGACTTCTCCTCGTGGGACTGGTGTTGTTGTCCGATCTGGGTCGGGTTCAATTTCTTCCGGAGTGCCATCAGGTCGGATTATAAAGGGCGATTTGTTCTTCAGTGCTACAACACCGGTTCTCACCGATTTGTTAGGACCTCCGGTATCAGTACTATTCCGAGCGGACACGACTCTAGTACTTCCGCTCGGACATTGAATCGTACAGCGATCGAGGTCTCCCTCGATCGGGCAGATATAAACGTCACAATGGAAAAATAGCTCGTTGGAAGGCCTGTCCAAAAACTGGAAGGAAATGAGCTGGTAACTGACTTCGAAAGCTCGTGTCGATTTTTGTGTGACCATGCGGGGAAAGGCGAGACATCTGGAAATAATACATACAGATACCGGTAGTTGTTCGGAAGAAAATAAGAACAAAAACCCCCCACCCTTTGTTTTGAATGAATTCGAATTTTGACGGGTCGTTTTTATCGGCGGTTGGAGTTGCCCAACAGCGAGCAACTGCAAGATGAAAGTTGTCTCTTCCGGCTTCATCGACGGAAATCTTTAGCGTGATAACTTGAGATTCGACCCGGATATTCAAGAATTCCGGCTCCAGGGAACTCGTGGCAGATGACCTAATTAATAGTGCACAGTCATTTTGTGATTGCGGACCGACGAAGATAGCACACATACGTTATTCCGATATCGAAGCCACCTGGAATCGCCGTCATGTTGATGACTTCATCGATGAATGGAGCAGAAGTGGAGATCGTTGGTGAAAGGTCACCAGAACAACTCAGTGGAATCTGGATCAGTCGTTCGTAACTCGAGTCCATTAAAGGTATTTCTATAGTGATGGTCACAGTTCCATGATATACGAGAGAAGTGCTGGTCAGCTGCTGCTGAAATCCGCACGAGTCATAGTCCACTGAGATCTTGTACAGCTGCGGCGTCGAACTTCTTTTCGGAAAGGTTTCCGCCAAACACTCTGGAGAGGAGCGAGCTCCTACTCGGACGCTAAGAACTCTCGATGTTTCCGTAATGTTGTTTGCTGTCAAGATTGCCAGTATATCAGAATGCATTATTCGGTATTCAGCTGATTTCCCATGGCATTCCAAACAACCGCGAGAAGAATTCGCCTCAAACTGGAATACAATCTGTCACCACTTTCCACCAAACTGATTCTGTAAATGCGGTACCTGTGGTACGTCGATCAGTCCAGTCTTCGGCGTTGACTGTGCTGAAATCTGAAAAACCGTTAGCCGAAATGTTACGAAGGCAGCTACGGCTAGGAGAGCGACACGTGCCGCCATTTTCTCAACACTACTACCGCCGTATTTCGCAGGTACGGTGCTGCACCCAAGATAGTTCATGTAAATATATATGCTTCACTATCTATGCAAACAGATTTGTATAATCATCATCTACTGCTGTCGTGATTACTGTAAGCTGAGGAGAAAAATGTTATCTTCCGGGCCATTGTTCAGCTGAGTTGTTTGATTGATGGAACTGGAGCACCTCCTCGCCTTCGTAGTCTGCTGGTTACAATCCAACTGTTCTGAATGAGAAATTTTAACTTTACACACCCATGCAGATTTCTAGTAAACTTTCTGATCGCCCTAAATAAGTCATGTATATACAACAGAGTTCGTGCACTACTGCTTATGGTAGTCATCGCTCATGTCCAACTATCCAGTTGGAAATCTGTTTTTGTTTTGTTTTTTCCTCTCTTCCCTTGTATATCTGAAATGAATTGACTTTCCCCGGTATTTTATTCTTAGTGGCTTTTGCAAATACGCTGACTTGAAAAAAGTTACTGCTGACATGTCCATCGCTAAATCCGCAAAGATTGAAGGAAAAATGATGTATCAGAACAAAAGAGCACGCTTCCCCACTTAACACGTTCATCATCGCCAGTTCTGAATTATCTACAATATTCTTCAATTATCCATTTCTGGATTCTGTTGACATATCTGTTCTCCATAAAAAAAATGGATTATCAGGTGTGCATATGGATTTTGTCATCTTTGTTGATATATCCTGGACATGAACAAGTTTCCAGCTTCCCACAAGGATTTCAATTTCAGGTAACGTGCTCTCGAAAATCCTGCACCACAGCCAGTAACTAATAATACTAGAACACACCGGAAATTCGGAGTAAGCTCCATGAGATGGCCGTCGAAGCAACAGGTCAGTCAAAGCCCTGATTTAGCGTTCAATTCACGATTTTGCATTTAAATTCTCCTTAGCAAAATTTCGAGCTAAGCGAGATGGTTATGGATCAGGTGGAGGTTATTCTGGCGGATCAGCTGGTGGAATTATTCGTCAGTCACTTTACAGTCAGCTGTTGGCCCAAATTCAAGGTTGATTTAACAACATGAGGTATCAAATCACATCCATTTAATACTCGTAATTTATTCAGCCGCAACCCCGGCTCCGGCTGCTGCACCTGCACCTGCACCAGCACCTGCCCCGGCCGGTAAAACTTCAAAATATCTTTGGATAAGATGACGTGATTATAAGATCAATGACTTGTAGGGAATGCCGCTCCAGCTCCAGCTCCAGCTCCAGCTCCCGCACCAAACTTCCGTAAGTAAAACAAACATTACTTTCCGTACAAGTGAACGACATTATTTCTTTTCAGTCAGCGCGTTTCAAAGTCCATGTAAGAAATGAATCGCTCAGTAATTACAACCGGAATAATGTTCAAATATCAGATGCGTATCCGCGACCATATTATGGAGGCGGAAGTGGGGGAGATGATGATCCACGTGGTCAAAATCACGATGAATGCGAGCCGATTATTCCCGAAATATGCTCGCAAAATCTGACCTTCAACGCCATTGCGCCATTTAATAAGGAACTGTTCTTTGCATATCATACGAATGGCCAAGTCATTCAAATTAAAACCAACGGAGAAATCCTGTCATCCAGTCCGCGAAATATTTCCCAGCTATTCCCCGGATTTGGTGATGAGAAGATCGACGCAGCGCTAAACATCAATGGCTTTCATTACTTATTCTCGGTATGTGGCTCACATTGATTGATCTATTACAATAATTAAATAAATTTGATATATAACAATAGTTAAATCGGTCAAAGCTTGTTTCTATCTGATTACGAACGATAAACGATACACATGGAGAGATGAGAATTAAAAAAGTGGCTCATTTCCAGTTATTATAATCGTTACATTACCAATGTTATTCTATATTTTTCAGGGAAAGAACGTCAGGAAATACTCTACAGACCGGATTCCGGCCAAGCCACGAAAACCCCAGCTGATATCTAAAGAATTCCCGGGCGTCCCATTGCCCATTAAGTCGGCATTTGTCAAAGACAAAGACACCATCGTCTTCATATCGGGAAAGACATTTGTTCTCTTTAACATCAAGTTAAATCGACCTGTTGATCCAATGAAAAATGATCTCCCCGCGGATATCGCCACGAAAATAACAACCGCCTTCAATAATCAAAATGGTCAAAGGTCAGTTCCCTACAAACTTCCTTATGGTCTCTTGCATAAACTTATTAGAATATTGGTCCTTGTAGCTACTTCATAACCGACGATTTGACTTTGAGCGAAATGGACAAGAATTTTAAGGTCACTTGATTATTAACTTGACCCAAACTTGTTAACGAATACAAAATGGTTAAAATAGGTGATTTCAGATATGCCTTTGGCGGAAAGGAAGAAGGGCAATGGATGGCTACAATGTCGACCAAAGATGTCCCTCAATTGCAGAAACTAAACAGACCTCGCAGCTGGTTATGAAAAATAGGAAACAATTTGATATGAATGAGACGAAACATTTTTGAATGAAGTGTTTATGAGAAATGAAGTCAGTGAGCGCGTTTGGTTAGGCTGTTAAAACACGGAACAGATGATGGCGAAGTGGAGAAAAAACAGAGAACACTTCACAATTAATATGTAGTCGCGATATCTCGCACAGAAAAGAAAGAACAAAAAATAATTATGAAGAAGCTAATCAGTCCTCGTAGAACATCTTTCAAAAAGTTGAAATAGAAAATACAGAAAAAATGAGAGATCATCGAGTTATGAATGGAATCTGGCCGGTCATCGTAGCTCCTTGTTGCCGTTCAATTGCAGATGCATCATTCCCATTCCCATTATCAAATGGAGCTTCCTCTTCGGCATTTCCAGTTATTCGTGAAGTCCACCAATCAAGCGGTCTGAATTCGACAACACCTGGAACAGTCTTTCGTCAGGCATAATTATTCTGATGAGAAAAAAAACAAATGTCTGACCTGGACTAGTTTTTGGTGATAAATAGCCGATGGCAATGTAGATGAGTCCGACAACACTTGTCACGGAAAGTGCAGACTCCCATTGAATGACAAAGGATAAAATGATCATCACAACCGCCTAGAAAAAACGCATCTTACTGAGAAATGACAATTCGCAACATTACGAAATATTTTTCAAAAAATTCACGGCATATTCCTGTCATCGTAAAGTCTTCTGAAATTTCAGTAATTTTAATTAATAATAAAAAGTAATAATAATTCAGTGAATTTAATTTTTTCCTGGAAAAGTCCAAGTTTTTGGTTTATAGCGAAGATTAAAGATATCAAATCACAATATTTTAATTATGAAATTAAAGAACATCGATATCTGAAAATAACAAGAAAAAAGTCAGCCAGCTAGATCTTCTTCAAGCTCATTTCAGAAGAACTCATTTGAGTACTTAATCAACACCGTTCGCCGCACTCTACTTCCGGTCACAGCATGCATTACTTTCTATGATCCTAGGACTTACAGTGGATATTGCCAGCCATCGACTATGCAGCTTGAGGTACCAATCCTCTGGCTTGCTCAAGATCGGACTCAGAGCTACAAACATGAGACTGTCATTAAAGAACAAAAAGTGACAGACTAGTTTATACCCTTTGGAGGAAGAAGAGCATCTCTTGGTGTTCCAGCTAATGATCCACCCAATAGCTGACTGCGTTCTGACGTCATCGAGCTACTATGTGACATTGTACCATACACTTCCGGTGAGCGCACTTTTGGACTTCTGCTTTCCGGTGAGGCGATACGTCCATCTCTCAGACCTTGCTGTAGCCATTCGGTTGTTGCTTGATGTTCTCGATGGACTTGATATTTATAAGTGGTGGAGAGAGCAAAGTAGGCATAGTTGATAGCGGCAAAGGTCAAGAAATGAGATGTCGTGACGATGGGAGCTAGGAGGTTGATGCGGCCAATTAGAATGAAACCAAAAGCGAGGATGAAAACGAGAAAGAGTGAAACGAGGGGAGTGTCAAACTTCTCCCACTAAACAATAAAATAAAAGCTAGTTAAAGGATGTACTTGATTGATGGCATTCATTTCAACTTACCGTCCAATCCACATTTTTGAATCCACGAATCGACGTGTCCTTGGCCACTTTCTGTGAAGAAACCCCAATAGTCAGAGACCTGTGTGATTCCAGGAAAAAACGTGCAACCACTTCCCCTACTCAAAACGTAAATTGACGTGCTTTGATGAAACAACCATCGGAAAGTATAACTGTCACCAAGCACTGCAAAAACTTCCATGAGCGGATATTCAAAGCAGTAGACTTAAATAACTAAGTATTAATACTATCTTTCCGATACCAACATAAAATAATAGTTTTACACTTCTTTTTAAATTTTAGAAAAAATTAATTGCAAATTAATTAGAGTATTCCTTACCTAAAATTTAATTTTCATTATTTAAGTATTTGAAAAACTTGAGTTTTATATTAACTTAAAATTAAGTTGAGACTTATCCGTCTCATTATAGGGTCAAGATTCAAACTGCATCGAATACAGTATATAAATTTTTTTATAAGATTGAATAACGCCAATACAACCAGCATAGCCAGCTTTCCCTTTGCAGCTTGTGCCCATATCCATTATCGATACATTACCATTATATTACCTATCGAAGAAACGATTATCTGATCATTTGAAATCAGTCAAAAAAGAACAAAAATTGCCACCACGATTAATATAAGCGAATCAATAAATTGATATACACATTTCATCCATATGCCCCAGTCTTATCACCTATTGCACACACTTACTGCAAGGACTCTTGATGAATTGAACAGCGATCCCATACCGGCGGAAAAACAAGAAATGAAAATTGCAGTAATGACAAAGATTTGCAGCGCCGACATCTAAAAAGCAAGAACATGAACAATATTGCATGAATTAGGTTCATCAGTCTCACTCTTACCCGAACAGTAGTATGTGGATGCTCCAATAGATATGTGTGAAGGACACTCATGCCCAGGAGTAATATGAATGTAATCTGTACCCAAAAACTGCAAATAAATAACATTCATTCATATAGCTTATTCTATTCTAAATTTAAAAATATGAAGAAGAACCTGCAAAATAATGCGGCAAATGTCCCTTTTGGAATACTTCGATGAGGATCTTTCAAATCGGCAATCAAGTTGAAACCAACCAGGACACTAACACTTGATGGGAAATATATCCCAAATGACTTGAAATAATTATGCCAATATGGAGAATCCGGATAGAGATTCTCGCGTAATATCTCAATAGATGGGCCTTCAACGCCGTATTCTGTGCGAGAATCAAGCGTTATAGTGAAAGGTCGTTAATGGTGAAGTATACCCAACTCACCGGGAATCTTGCGGAAAAAAGAGCCGATAATAAAGTCAGCCACTCCGAGAGTCATTAGGATGATGATCACATGCTGAGCTCGAATGACCCATCTCACTCCAAATGCATTCAAAACTACAACAGTCCAACAATGTAACATATTACGAGCTTAATCCACTGTAAAAACGTCACATAAAATGAAATATTAAAGCTGTTCGGTAGAAAATGTTCGGCAACGGTTGCGAACTTAACAAAATATCTTTTGAATCTGAAACAGGTGTAAATATTATTTCTAGTTGAACGATATCAAATTTCTGTTCCTCTTACGAAATCATGGTCATTAATCATCGAGCGGTTTTTGAAATACATCTAAATAAAAGCCATATTGTCGAATAATCCCCTTCTAAGCGATCGTCTATTGTAAATTCTCGAGTGATTTTAAACCGCAAAAAGATTAGGAATAAATCATGAAATAAGAGAATAGGTCAAAATAAATGAGCAAGGGACTTACAAAGCAGGAAGAGTAAGATGGCACATGCGACACCTCGAACAGCCCATTCATTTTCAGCCGGATTATGACGGAAGCCGATGATGAGTTCACCGATGCCCATAACTTGAAGTGAGCATGATACAGCCTACAAAAGTTGAAGTATTATATCAATCAAACCACGAAAAATAACTTCAGGAAAGATGTTACATGAGTGAATGCATAAATAAGTCCAATAGATGCTGCAGCTCGAGTTCCCAAAGTCACCGATAAAAGTGAATAGACATCACGACAATCACCCGAACTTCGACGCAAAATCCCAGTTGCCGATAAGATGGTAATCACCGCAAATATCATACAAAAGCATGATATTGTGATACTTTGCAGAACCCCAGAAGTCGCCTAGAATATAGCATTCAAGACAAAGTGATACCGGAAGTCAATCTCTCATTCCAAATATCCTCACCACAATATATCCAGTTCGTAAAAAAACGATAACATTCAAGAGATGCGCGAGGCATGTTGAGAAGACGCCATTCCAAGTACCAAAGTTGACGTTATCCCGAAGACAAAAGTTGAACTTCCAAAACTCTAGCCATTTTGGGACATTCTAAAGACAATAATAAATTATCAGTCCAACAAATATAAATGATTTAAAATGCATACCGGAAGGTCATCTGCGGCGTGAGATTTGACATTTAATCCCGATGGTCGAAGCGGACTGGAAGTGGCTGGTAAATCGCCAACAGGTGCCTGGATGTATTCGCGATCTTCCGCCATATGGATGGAGAAATGCCCAACTTCTACTCCATATAACACAACAAATCACAGACAAACATCTCTGTGCAAGCAAGAGAAATACGGCATATCATTTTCAATTAACCTTTACAAAAAATACAATCAAGTAAAGTGTCTTCTCGAAAGAATGATTATCTGGAAATGGATGGGATTTTTGGGGTCTGATCGACCTCAACCTGGTTTGCCGGTTGATGAACATATGGTTGGGAAAATCGATACTTTGAGAAGGAAGTGGCGAATGCATTCCCCATCACATCACACCAGCTTCATTGGCAACTTTCTCTTTCCTGGAATAACCGGATGGGACGTGCGCTTGTCTGGCACGGAAGGGGCAAACGGAAGAGGGATCGACTCAAGTGGAAGAAGGAAGGAATGCTAATCAAACTTCATTACTTTTCATTTGCCACTAATAGAACTTGAAACACCAAACCACATCTATTCTCCACAAATCAACCAGCTGAAAAGATTTAATGCATTCATTGCAACCTGGAAGGTACTATAAAAAAACCTGAGGAAATACAGAAGTTTACCACGAAACTCGGCAAAGACATTTCGAAAAGGCGTGAAAACACTAAAAAGGGAAATGAAAGATTCGCTGTCGCTGATCAGCATATAATTACACTTGATGGTGATCATGTTCATAAATGGTAAGTGATCAGGCTATGGACCAAATTACTCAAAAACCAAGATCAAATTACATTAACATGCAAGTTTAAAAGACTGTTTTATCAACTAGTTATCCAAAGTGAAGAGCATCTCGATCATACAGTAGATAGAACTTTTCAACAATTCTCAGAAGTTTCCAAAGCTGCATGAAAGCATGCATACCGTATACAGATGAGAATATTAAATCAAGCAAAAGCTTGTCAGGAATCAGGATCAGCAAAAAATATTAATATTCTCTCAAGTTGAAAAGAAGAAAAGCATTCTTTTTGTTGATGGCTGAGCTTTGCTTAAGTGCGGAATGTATTCCATCTTCATTCCATTCAGAAATTTATTCGGCAAACCAAAAACGAAATACCGAAAACGGATTTCGGGTTAACTGGACATCAACATGAAACGTTAAACATTCACCAGAATATTATCAAAGAAAAATATGACAATATCTTAACCGGGCAACGAAAATAGAATATGAAAAGCAGTAAGTAATTAAAATGAAAGAAGTAAAAACTAAAGAAAAGATCCAGTTGGGAAAAAAGCAGAAAGGTCTTCAGCGACGGAGAGTATATTCCTTTCGAGCCGGCTGATTATTATTGCTGAACATTCTAGTCCGTTCCTGCACCAGAGTCCCAGAAGGAGCTTGTGGGAGTTTATATGAGCTTTTATATTGACGTTCAACACCCTCACCACCCCTCCCCATCCCAACAAACCTTCGTTTTTCATCATCCTGAAGTGGAGGAGGTGGTCGATTAATTTCTGCTGCAGCTGAATGATATCGGCGGTTTGTATAATCATTAGCCGCAATTCGTGTTCGCGCATATGATGTTGGTGGGATATTCTCCGTCGAACGCAAAGGTCTTTGTTGTAAATTGGATTGAAAACGCTGTCTAGGGGGAGTATCATCCCCTCCACTGGTGCTACTCTGACGTGGACGACGTATATTATCAGATGGCTCATTGTAATGACCAGAATGAGATGGAGGAACAGTTTGAGGTGACCTTTCATCATCTTCCATTCTACGGCGATATAATTGACGAGGTGGAGGTGGATCGGAATCCGAGCTACGATTAGCGCTATCGTAATCATATCGTCTTGGAGGTTTAATCGGAGGAGCCATTTGGTAATTGACTTGACCGGATCCCGATGAAGGGAGGACTGGGGTGCTGCTGTACTGTTTCGCTTTCTGAAAATTACACGACGTTAATCCCACACCAAGAAAACAGACCAGAACCAAGAAATATAATTCGAAAACCAGAGAGAAGAGTAAGGTAATTATTTCACAACTTATTACGTTGAAAACTGAGAAAAGTTGCAGTTTTTAAAAATTATCATATTCCGGCTTTGTACCAGCAAATGTAATACCGATAAAACAGAAAATGTAATATTGTTAAAACAGACAGCCAGGAAAACCAGAGAAACATTCATTAAGCGTAGAGTTACAGCGAAATATTCTTTAAATGAGAGAGCTGATGTTTGAGTGAGACAACTCCTGAATTCAACAGATTGGGAATGAACATGGATATATACATCCAGAATGAACTGTCGGATTTAATAACTTGAACTTCGCCCGAAATATCCTGTACCGCACAACATTCCACTGTCTAAACTGTATAACTTCAAATTGTGAAGTGACACTTATAGTCTCATTATGCTAAAAAACAATCTCCAGATTTCAGAGTATTGCTCTAGCTTGTACTCAAGGTGATATCAGCATGACTTCCGGCAAAAAAAGAACAGTTCAGGCTTCGGAAGGGACTTTGAACATGTTACTACTGTGGTATCTCTGGGGATTTTCATGGAGGTTATCCATCATTAATTTATACCCAGTTGAATCGAAAAATCTTCAAAAGTGACACACCTAAAAAACCTGAGCAATTTATTAGCTCTAGATAACAATATGAATAAGATTAAGTAAAAATAACAAAAGAATGCTAATCAAATCATTCCGTGCTAAAAAACCTCTTCGTCATCTCCTCTACCATCCCAGAACTGTTTTAAATCGGTTTCAAAAGCTTGTTCGAGGGTGCTTATCCTTCATTCTTTTCAGTTCATCGCATATAAATACAAGCTTCACCAAGAAACATGTTAAGAGCAACATTCAGAGCTCACCTTATCATACAATCCATAAGTCGTATTGGATACATCGGGCACACGATCGCCCTTCAATCCTTTCCCAACCGGAATCAACTTTGTCTTGAAAACGCGTTCCGAACTCTGCTCCCGCGATGGCATAACCCGAACCACACCATATCTCCCTCGATTCACATTCCGCTTATCCACAACTTCAAACAGTCCCAACTTGGCATGAGGTCCTGGTGAGGTCTGTCTCCACACGGACTCTGATAAGCTCTCAATACTCTTGGACGGCTTCATCGGACTCTCATATCGCAAATCTGGGCGCACTTCCGGCGGTGGACCGCGGTTCAAATCATATTCGGACATCGATCGATAGCGGAGATTCTGTTGCTTTTGAAGCTTGTTCGGCTGAGCATAGACGGGAGCGGCGGAGGCTTCCTGATACATGAAAGAGTTTGTGGTTCCGGTTGGACTATCGGAGAATGTGGCGGAATATCGGTTGGACGCAGCGCGTTGAACGGGTCGATTAGCAAAGTTCTGAGATCGGTCAATTGGGATGGGGGTATTTGGTCCGGGTGGTCGGTATGGAGTATCTTGATATCGGCGTATTGGACTTTGACGTCGAGCAGCCAGAACCTAGAAACAACCATTTCATCAGTAGTTCAGAAAAACGCGTTTGGGTAGGAAGATACTGCTTCTATAAAATTAAGTCAAGCAAAATTTCAAGTAAGTGGGCGCCGGAAAGATGAGAGCTGTAATGAACGCATTGCGTTGAAATCACCCCTGACACATTTGTTAAAATCCTATTAATATATTTCTTCAACCTTCTTCTGCCTTTGTGTGTGAAAAAACTAGTCGCATGAGCGATTTAAAATTCGTGAAAATTCTATTTTCTTCCAACCAATTCGTTACGGTACAATATTTTCTACATTCATGAATATTTGTCATTCATTAAAGTAATCTAAATGCCGACCTGATACTGCCATTTCGCGAATTTGACCTTCAAATGATTAGGAAAGTTGAATATCAAAGTTTTCTTTTATCACATTAAACTGAAAAGCTGATAGATATGTTCAAAGTGGATCATACCTGTGGTGGCAGATTCTCCTGAGGTTCTTCCATAGACGACGTGGATGAATTACGTACTTTGATCCTCTGACCATCACCCTTATACTTTCTCTCTCCTCTAACCAATTCAGACAATCTCCTTACAATCCCCATCTTCTTTTTCGGTTTCTCCTCCATATACCTCATGCTCTCCCCATCGGAATGATGAACTGACGCTCCACCGAAAATTGGGCTCTGCGGTGGCAAATATGGTCCCGCGCGAACTCTCGCTGGAGATTGGGATGGCGGACGGGCAAAATGTCCAAATTGACGCGTCGGCGGCGGAGTCTGATTGCGAATATTATTCGGACCGACTATTCGAACCGGGGGTCCATCAATCATAACCGGCTGAGGGGGTTCGTTATAATTGGGCGGAAGTCGATGATGAATTAGCGAGCGGGCTGTATTGAGCTCATCTGGGGTGATATCGAAATGCCGACTAAAATGTCTGTCCTGTTTTGTGGGGCGACGTGATGGGGATGTTCGACCGGGGGAGCTGGATGATGAGGAGTCATTCCGAAGTCGGACTGTTTCGCGAATTTCTTGGACTTCTTTGATTGTTCGACCTTGGATGCGGTTGGGGTATTCATATTCGGGGAGCGGTTCAGGAATGCCGACTGAATCGGATGCGCCGTCATCACTGTTATCACGGTAGGCATACTTTGATCGTGATGGTGTCAACCTACAATCACGATAAAAAATGAAATCAACTCCGAAGAAGAAAAACAAAACATCAATTCCTTGAGCTGACACAAGTAAATTTTCAAGCTAATGCAGTTGTCTCATTCTTCGATTCTCACTTGGGAATGACGCTGCAAGTATTTCGAGTCCACGGGAAGAGACTTATTCAGATTTTACAGTGACTATATTACGCAGTTAAGAGATTACCTCTTTCCGTCTACCATAGGTACCCGAAATTTTTCAATGTAATTTTGATGGTAAAACACGGTGGTGATAACCAAAGCCATAATTAATTGTTTGTTTATGACAATCCCAAAGATTTCAGAATCCTTTTTTGGGCACATTTTTGCCAGTTAAATATCGCCAAACCGACAGGAAGAACAAGACATGCCAAAAACTTGTTTAGATATTTAGCATTCAGCCTGTTAATTACGATAACTGGCTACATGACAGAAGATATTACGGGGAATTTTTCTGTCCATGTAAAAAATTTCAAGCACATAGCATTTTCATATCAATATATAACTGAACAAGAAAAGTTGTTGAAAGGTCACTCAAGCAGAAATGTCCGGCTCCGGCTGAGCTTGATGACAAGATTTGATGTTACTAATTTACGAGTACAGTGCAGTCGTACTAGGTGGCATCGAAAGAAACAGAAAACTAGTTCTCCATTTCCATCAATCCAATATAAACGCTACGCTCATGTTGAAGTGAGTGGGTGACATGTTTTGAGAGAAAGAACGTTGAGAACGATCAGGTGCTAAATTCACACAATTGAAGAGTGCCACTCTTGAAGAACTTGATCATCAAGTAGCTCTGAGACACGAGCCAAGCATCTCCTCCGGCATTTAGATACCTAGCCAGATATTAATGGTGCCAAAAATAATAATCAAATTATAACAAGATTAACTTGCTGTCGTAAAACATTCGAAAAACGCGTCAAAAGTGTAAAACGGCGTTAGGTAGCTCGGTCCAGTTCAGGAATATCTCGCCGGTCATGTGACTTGCAAAAGAAGTCAAAAAATCATGTCAAGTACGAAGAAGAGAACCTTCATTCAAGTCAAATAAAAACCCCGTCGCGTTTCAGTTTGGTGTATAGGTCGAGTTCGCTGATGGATGAAAAGGTAAAAGAGCCGGCCCCCTCTCATTCCATCAGTACGGAAAAGGCGGTGGATGGATGAGAAAGAAACGAGTCTTGTTAGAATACATCTTACACGAGTGATGGAGCGTGAGGCGGACTTTCTTCTTCTTCTCATCATCTCATGTTTTTCTTTCTTTGCCAACTAGTTTACCCTAAAAAACCATGCCACCGAAAAATACATTTCCGGTCGTCGGTGCCGGCAGATCGATGGCACATTTCATGGACTTTTTCAGCCGAAAAAAGGTAAGACATTTATCTACATGAAGATAACCTGTTGAATATAATCATTAAGCTATCGACAGACATTTCGACCGAAGAAGCATTTCACTCCTGGCACCTTAAAGTATTCACTCCACAAAAGGGCAAATGCTCTGTTCGAATCTCAAGTTGATCTTAAGAAAACTGTCCAGCTTCCGGAAGGAGAAAGTTTGCATGATTGGATCGCGGTTTATAGTAAGTTGAATATTGATTCTTCGAAGACGACACTTGTTGACATTACGGATAACAATAAACCTAAGCTGGCAATAACAACTCAAATTTCACATTGATTATATAATTTCAGTTGTCGATTTCTTCAACCGAATCAATCTGATTTATGGAACGGTCAGTGATTTTTTTCGTTGATTTAGTAAAATATGCCGCAATTTCTGATAACTTGTACGTTTGTAGATAAGCGATTATTGCACTCCACAAACATGTCCGACAATGTCAGCTGGGCAAAAGTAAATATATTACCAACACTTGCTCGCTGGCTTGGTTTCAAATCGGGTCGGGGGAATGCAGCTGGAGCTGACTATCGAGATACCAACAAACTTTGCTTTACTTTGCACTTGAATAAAATTCACTCTCATTTCAGGTACGAATATTTTTGGACGGATGGATTGCATTACAAAAAGCCGACAAGAATGCCGGCCAATCAGTATATAGCATTACTTTTGGATTGGGTTGACAATACAGTCAATGACCAGAAACTCTTCCCCGTCTTCACCGGTATGCAAATATTGACCATCCGAACTTGACACATTTCATCGACAACTGATATCATAATATTCCATTCGAAATTTAAAATAATGTACCTCCTCAGTTCCTACAGAATTCTAATAGCTATCTGATTACTGAATCAGTGCTTAGGGTTACTTTTTAATTCAAATCCATTTCAAGAAACTTCCAGCAACTTTCCAGTACGCGGAACGACTTGATCACTTGTTCGAAATTGAAATAATCTGCATGAATAATTTAAATTAAGTGAATGATAGTTCGAATGAAGATAATGAATTCCAGAAAAAGCCGCAATAATACAAAACAAAACCTCCATTTACTTAACTTTGTTTTCAGACGTTCCCTTTCCCTCCAATTTCCTAACAACATGCAAAAAAGTTGCCTCGCGAATGTACCGCGTTTTCGTTCACCTCTACATTCATCACTTTGAAACGCTGACAGGATTGATGGCGGTAAGTTACTTGTTTACATCCCTCATGCAAATTCACATCATTCAACACGATCATCTCTTTCAGATTCCTCATGTTAATCTATGTTACAAGCACTACTATTACTTCATCACCGAATTCGACCTAGTCTCAAAGAAAGAACTTGAGCCGCTGGTATGACTCAAACTCTGACCGACATTTGATCATAAATTAATAATTCCTTATTGCCATATTTAGAATGACCTGACAGAGCGTCTGTGCCAAACTCTACCTCGTTATACATACACGGAATAAATTTCCTCTCCTGTGTAATTGTGATTTAATTTAGCCAGTCTTCTTCTCTCAGTCTGGGAATTATTATTCATTCCTAATTGCAACTTGATGGATAAACAAACTCATAAACTTACCCGGGTCGACGGTATGCATATTGGAGAGTGTCGTTCTTGTCCGAGATATTATGATGATGAGAGAAGGAAGTGTCATCTTCTTGGTCAGCAATTTCATTGTCGATGAAAGAGTTGGCGGTTGATGAGTGAAGAACTCGTTTACGTTGAAGATCATCCTCAAAACTCCGCTGTACTAATCTCCGCTCATTGTACTTTCGTCGTCCAGCTGAATCGTCAGTATTCGAGTTCTGATCATCATGTAACTTCAAATGATCTTTTCGCGATGTACGGGTTACCATCTCTCCTGTGGACAAAGGTCAAATATTAAAAAAAGCCAGCCGAAGAATCAAGAGGAAATTGTTCTAGTTAAGGTAAAAATTTTCAAGCCACGATGATAGACTGCATGCAAAAGCAGAGCTAAAAAATGCCAAGTCGAACAGCAATATTCCGGTCTTAAAAAAACGAGATCGGCAGATTTGATAAGGTATTTGGTATACGTTCATTAATCACAAAATCAAGACAACAATCCCAGATAGAGCGTGAATAAAGTTTATGTAATTATCTTGCACAGAAAGCCTGAAAAACGGCGACAGAATCTGAGGTATTGTTAACCAGACCTCTGTACAAACGAACAGATTATAGCATCGAGTTTTTAAAACAAAAATTTAGAAAACTAAAGTCACGGAATTTCTCTGTAAAATGGTTGCAGATTATTCGGCTCTTACAATCTGACCTTTCAGGCTCATATGTTGCCGCACAAAGCTGACACACTCAAAATTTCATTTTTGGATCTTATATTTCTAAAATCAGTCCATTCAATATGCATACGCACTTCTTTTAAACTTTTAGTTATGTTTAGAAGAATTCGGGAAGAGAGGCACTCTTCGTGATCTAAGATCACGGTTCGCAACTAGGAAATGCAAGAAAGCACAGTATGCTAAATTTAGAGAAGAATTCGTTTGTCAACAAAAATCTATGAAAGAACTGGGAAAAGTTTGTAAATTTATCAGTAACTCAATCAAATTGAATGCAATATCCGGTGCATCCAAAAATGAGGGGAAATCTAACCTGTTGAAAGTGTGGTAGGATGATGACCCCGGGATGCATCACTCTCATCCGCCGATGATAAAAAAGACGGCTTCCTCACAACTCTCACCGGCCTTTGTGGTAGGCGATCATAATCAGCTTGCAAATTGCTCCTCGTAATCACAACAGTCGGTTCCACAGCCGATTTATTCACCGCAACATTCTCCTCCTGAATATTGTCAATCTCAGCCAGTCTACGATTCGACGCTTTAACCAGCGATCTCTTGACCAAGTCATCATGTTCATCCGCTGATGAGTGATCATAATCAACTTGGGATGATGACATAACGGACCCATATTCATCGTCAAAGGTCATCTGTCCTCCGTAAGATGGCGTCTCAATCTCGGTTCGATAACTGGGATCCGCTGTTCGATGTGATTCTTGGTTAACTCGCAAGGACGTGATGTTCTGAGCTGAAGGTGGTGGAGAGAAGTTTGTCCGTATTCTGATATCCTGCTCAGATCGCCTCATACGTTCTGAAACCCAAATTTCATTTTATCATTATTGTATCAACTAACTTTTATGCTTGCAAAATCAGTAAAACTCCTGATCCTTTTTCTGCCTGCACAGTAAATCTGATATTAAACGTTATGCAGCTCGGAGGAGTGGAAAATTAATATTATCAAAAGCGCAAGGAAAAAGGTTTGCAAGACTCAGTGTGATTAATAAAGCGAAATGAAAATGAGAAAAGCTGCTCGACTAACCATAACTTCTCAAGGACACTTCATGAATAAGTACGCCAATTTCATGTGGATATTCAGTTCTGACACTATTTTCAGATATTTCTGGGAATACATGCTCTGAGTTTTAAATGCTTAGTTTTCCAAATTAAAACTGTCGGAGTTGAAAAGCATTATGATTAATTTAGTTATACGAGAGCGTTTGATTTAAAACGGACAAGAATAAATTTGATTAACTCAAGACTATCGAAAACATACACTATCGGTTATTCTTTCTAACCTGGAATGATAATTGGCTGCTGATGAGCAACAGGTGGTTCCGGCGCTTGTCGCTTCATTTGTTGCGGAAGCACTTCCAGCAGAGATTCTGTCATATCCGTTTTGACGGGTTTCCGAGGCGGAATGGGACGTATATTCGGTCTGATAAACGAGTTGGCTGGTGAGGATGTCTCCAGACGAGAAATGACGTTCTGAAATAACAAAAAATGAAAAAACGGTGAGAATGGGGTTTCATCTTTATGGCAAGGGCGGCATGTAATTTATCAAAAAGAATGTTGGATGTGTGCCTAATATGCGCTGTCAGTGCAAAAAAGCGTGGCCAATTAATTGCCGGTGCAATTCAGAAGCAACTCTCTGTTCTTCTCAAATACAGACAAAGTACAAGTACAAAGTGAAAGAAGAGACAAGATAAATCATTTCTGATTCAGCGAATATGTCCGACCATTCAAGGAAAACATACTCTTCCATTCAATATACAGCTATGTTTAGCTCGTAAAAATTATATGTCATTATCAACCGAACAAAAAAATGAAAACCAAGTAATTTTTTACCATCTTCTGAAACAAGGAAACCACTCGCAGTAGTGAGAATGAAGAACGCTAAATGAGTTTTGAATGAAATGCTACAGTCAACTACGATGAACGACGATGATTTCGGGCCACCCCCATTATATGCAAAATGCCTTCTATATCTGGCCACTGATCAAAGTATCGAACAGGGAATAAGACACTTACGCCGTTATTCAACACAAACAAAACAACACATCCAGATAACTGGATTCTAATGAAACTACTCATCGATCATTAAGAGGCAAACAAATAAGAACAAATAAATTTCTTTAAGACTAACCGGGAGAATTTTGACCGAACATGCCAGGTAAAAACATGAATATATGAAAAATCACAAATCATAACAACGGAATTCAGGAAGAGGTTTTCTTTGGCCGACTGGGCCAAAGGGAGGAAGAAAAAAAGAGGAAAGAAAGAGGAGAGAGAGAAAGAAAAAGAGCAGAAAGTAGTTGGTTTTGTTTTGAAGCTGGACTGGGGGCAGTGACCGAGTACCCCGTCTACAGTGGAGGGTAGCTTACCCGCAGACCCCCAGCGGCCAGATATAGAAGGCATTTTGCATATAATGGGGGTGGCCCGAAATCATCGTCGTTCATCGTACGTCTAATCAGTTCATCTGCAGCTGAAAAGCAGACAAGACATGGGAAATCAACCGCTTTACCGAAATATTCAAAAACGCGCGAAATAAATTACTAGGCTAGCACATACAGTGTAATAATAAAATTACGGAATTCAGTTTTATGAAATCTCTCCTTTAATTTGAGTTGAACAAAATAACTGAGGTTTCGCCAATTCAATTTTCTGTAAAATCAGATTTGATTATTTTACAGTTTATCCTTCACGAAAGAGGTATGAACATAAAATGATATTTTCTTGGTCACTTGGATATTGAGTTATTCAATCCAGTTCCATTCGAAAAGACAGGGCTCACCTCAACTTTGGCCGATTTCACCATACTCCTGGCTTCACTCAATCGCTTATAAACCGGTGTTGTCGCTCCTTCAACTGGGGTACTCTGTCTATGGACCAACATATTCCTAGCCTGACTCTGATTCTGGATTGGAGTTGGAATAACAACAGCTCGCTGTGGAGAAGGTGATGCCGGTCGCGGTCCACGAATTTGCAGGTTTGACACAACAGTCGGACTGTCTTGCACATCGGAATTAATGTTCACCATGGACTGCTGCTGTTGCGGTGGTGGTGGTGAAGAGGAGACTTGCACACGCGTCACACTTGGATTCCTTCCACGTAATAAAAAGTGACGATTTCCATTCAGTGGAGGCTGGGGTTCAGGCTTGACTTTGGTATAAACAACCGTCTCATGTAGGTGCTCCTCTTTCTTCTTCCGCTCCTCGGAAGCTCCTCGTGATGGTGTTCGAGAACGAGATCGGGTCATGGAACCTCGTAATACTCCACCACGTTTCTGTTTGGCGATCAGCTCATCAACTTTCTTATTCGTCTCTTCGACATGAAGTTCCGGACGAGATGACCAGCGATCAGCTTGATTCCGTCGATTGTCATCTGTCAGATTAATTATCCGCAAATCCGCTAATCCGTCCGACTTGACCAATCTTTCCGGCAGGTTATCATTTTCAATCTCTTCGCTTAAAACAAACCCATCATCTTGTCTCGTCTCTTCACTGGCAACTTCCGGTTGTTTGATAACTACCTCAGCCGTCTCTTCTGTTTTGATTGGATTAAGAACAGATTCACTGCCACTCAAACGCCGTGCTGCTCCCGTCAAAGTGCCACCTTGTTGCAAAACCTTTCCCTCCTCGGTTTTCCGGAGAAGTTTGTGTCGATTAATCAGAAAGTTGGAAGTTGGAAGAACTCGGCTGTCTGGTTTTGAAAGATCATTTCCGGAGCGAAATATTCTGGCTGTAGATTGCAGTTTGAATTTAGGGCGGGTGGTTGAAGTTGAAGATGGATCCGGATCAGTGAGCACTTCCGGTGAAGTTGAAGAGATATTCGGGTGTGATAAATGTATGACGGTTGATGGCGTGCTTGCTGATGTGGAAGAGGTTGTTGAATGAACCGGCGATGCTCGAATTGCGCTTCCGCGTAGATTCATATTTCATCGAAACTTGAGCGGCCAGTTGCTACCTGCGGAATATTTGCAAAGGCGCATTAATAAACTTTTTCACCCACCCACACGATATTAAACACAATTTCGGTTCAAATTGAATTCTGGTAATGAACTGGAACGCAAAAATACAAGTCACCAACTGATTTCATTTTTCCAGAGAATCAAAACAATTGAGCGATTCGATAAGGCTCTTCTAGAATCTAGACCGACATAGCTATTACTCAAGTTTCTAATATCTGTTGGTATGTTTTGACTTAACCAAAATTATAACAATCTGAGTGCCTGTTATATATTAAAACGGTTTCGCTTACCTGTTGTCATTGAAACAAATCCGCAAAATGTCTTGTAAAAAACTCTAATATTCAAGTGCATCTACCATCCATTGTACAGTTCACACAGAAAACGGTATTTTAAAGTATACCGGTAAACATGTTCAGAATGGATGTCTTGTACAGGCGAGCAAAGAAGATTAGTTAATTAATATCCACCTTTCTCTCCTTGCTAAACTAGGAAATGACGATAATACCTGCATATTTCGAACAAAAGATCATCTTGTTTTCGAGCACTTCAATTTTCTTATCTCAAGCACTAACAATTTCATCCTCGCAAATAAAACAACGCGAGAAAAACCGTTCTTGCTAGCAGGGCCGCAAAACTGGCTATATCGACTCGACTCTAAAACACATGCTAATGTTATAAATATTACACATTGTAACGAACCTAACACATGCTAATACTAATTACAAAGGATCAATGGAAACAAATTACTAATCAAATCTTCATTTCTCATGTTTGAAACTGGCTCTTCATCTCCCTTCTAATCGGCTTCAGTTTCTCATGTCTCACACCAAGTACCGCAGCTTATTGGGCATTGTGAACAGATTTCGTCAATCCGTAAATGGTCACTTCACTTCAAGTTCGAACCGAACAAACGTGATGAAATGGAACTGATGGATACTTTACATTATCAATTCAACTCATAATATTTCTCGCTCTTTCTTACCTGGTCTGCAGATCACTCCATTCCTTCACATCGAAATCAATAATAATAATCCGGTGGAAAGAAAATTAGAATCCGCTGAACGAACACAGCTGGTTCTTGCAGTACGTAATACGCATTTCATGAATCCACCGCTCAAGATATCCAGTTAGCAATCGTGAACGTCGCAGATGACTAACAAAATAAAAACTGAATTTTAAATGAGGCAGGCGGAGATAAAGTAGCCGCATTTCGTTTCTTGACCAAAGCTGATCGGCAAGATTCAAGAACGCAACTTATTAAACAGAACCATCAAATGTACGTCTTGATCAAAAACAAACTCAAGACGCCGAATCAATTATCAAATATCCAGAGCAAAAATCAATTCTGAGAAAATACAAAAAAACCCACTTACCTCGGAAGCAACAGGTGGTGATATTCTCTCCAGAATGTCCAGATGGGCAGTCACGATTTCCAAATCAAATCGCGTGACAAAACGAAGCAGACCAGCAACTTCGATAGCGTCCCAAAACAACGAATAAAACAAATTTGTTTTCGTATTCTGAGCGGCGGAGAAGAAAAGTGTCCCTGCAAGAACAGACGTGCGTGACTCAAGTATTCCAAGACCGGCTTTTTGACGGACGATCTATAACGAAATAAGCGGTTCGAAACGTTCTCTTCTAGCGCAGCGAAACAGAGTGATGGTCATTCTATTCGAATACAGCTGTTTTCATAGAGCTTATTCATTTCAAACATAAGAGGTGAAGAATTGTGTCAAAGTCGGCTCGAGATGTTCTCGAGTTAATTGCTCTCATCTGCTGCTACTGCGATATACACTGGGGCATTAAAAAAACACTCGTTCCACCCTCCAAAATCGCGCTCATATATCTCCGCTTCGAGGCTTTTCGTTTAAAAAAACATTCATCTGATTTGCTGCTTTTATGTTACGATTAGGAAAGTTTTAACAAATCATCAGTCGAGACATTTCCCTTGCGGCCATTCAGTCTTACGACTAAGATTACTTCTAAGAAAGCCGTATATGGGTAGTTCTTCATGCGATTCAACAACTAAACTCTAACAAATAATTCGAGTTGACAAAATGAAAAATTCAACAAGATTTCAAATTGCGCAACCGAAAGTCCAGAAAGCATCATCCATCCGGCAAGTCAATGTTGCATCTACGGGCGGTTGAGGTAGTACTCCGAGAATCATTCGCCAATTTTTGGCGATTCAGTGTATGCAGTAATCACATCACCAAGTTCCTGCAACAATAATTCAGATCAAGCTACCTTAATCCGTCAATCAATTCGCTACCTTCAAAAACCCAATTTCTTCTGCTTTTTCCGGTGTTTCCAGAGTGCTATACAGTAGATAAAACATTTCAAGTGTTCCTCAAGGCCCTTCCCAACTCGACTAGTTTGGCATCGAAACATCTTTCTGGATCTGTTTCTTATTCTTACAACTATAAGCCCCTCTTGAAAATACAGAAATGAATAAAGTAAAAAAAGTAGATGAATAAAGTAATTCATCTGTGAATGAATGATGAATAAAGACTAACGAATACAAATTCCAAACCAGGATAACAACTGACCTCATCGATGATCTTTCGCGTTTCTTCCGTCACCATTTCTTCAAAATATGAACCAATATCGACCGTCCTCGGCAATCTGACTCTGATGACCAGCGGTCTCATTCCGAATAGCTCAGCACACTGAAAAAATTTCAATGCAGGATTAATTACAAAAAATTATTATTCCTTTTTTTAGACGTAAACTTCAGCGATCCAAACCTTACGCGACGATCTATTTCCGAAGACACAATGACCGATTCAACTTGAATTAAATAGAGGAATGTTAATCTGTTCCGGTTAAGAAACCTCGTTAATTCATTTTACAAACTGCCTTCAGAGTCCAGAAAATTGAAAGCCAGTCTCCAGCGAATTCTGAATTCTCTTCCAAGAACACGTCAATGTCCTAACCTTTTATTCTTACTAATGGATCTCACTCAGTTCAAAACAATAAAAATAAACCAGAATTTGTGTTTCCTACGTTTTCTGATAAAAATATCCATCGGAAAACGATAGACATATTTTCGTTTCTATCTAATCGTAAGGTGAAGTTACTGTCTCACTCATAGAGTGGTGAATACTGACACCCTAATCAAAAGAACAAAATTCATTCTGTCTAACAGAGTTATTCATAATCGACGCTTACCTCTTCTCCAATCTCATCAGGTTCAGTGCAACTAGTTACAACGAGAAAGAGCAGTCAATCGATCGCGAGTCCAGAAGAATACTGCGAAGTTCTTTGGTAACGTATTCACGTTCATCCAGATCGCTTGGATTCATATTTAATAGTGCGATTATTCCTTTGCGCTGTTTAAGGGGCTCCTGAATTCCAGTGAACATCTGTAAAAGCAAATTACTATTGGGTTTACACAATAAAAAGTCGTGTGTCCCTCCGTACCTTAGAATGCATGCCGTCTCGGAAGTCGAAGGTGTGGACGGTATTATCGGGGCTCAGTTGTGCGCAAATATCACTGATGAGCCCAGGATGACACTTCCGATGAATATTCATCGGAAGTAAATTCATCGGAAGTATCATCCTTGGCTCATCATTAATGAAGACGACGCCGCTATATTCCAGCATAGCAGACGATAGGCTAAGACAAAACTATTATCAATACTGGAGCTAATGCGGAACGAAGAACAACTCGCAGGTTACGTAGGTATCAGACAAAATCTACATAACAGAATTAGTTAGCAGTAAACTGATTGAATTAGCAAATTATATTCCTGTCCCATGTAGCCAAAAAACACCTAGGAATTGTGTCACGGATAATGAGACAAGAGATTCACCGGAAGATCAAACCACTGCTTGAAAAAAAGTTTAACAAAACAAACACGAATTATTTAAAAACAATCTTAGAACTTTCATCACGAGAGAAACAACCAGAAATGAAATATACGCCAAAATCATTTTAGATATTACTCGAGATTGAGAGATTGAAAGAGATTGATCGGCACGTTTCACCTTTTCCAAATAAGACTTCAATCAAGAGGTGGTTCCCAAAACTGTGTGTTTGGTATTTTGATATCCCTGTTCTGCTGAATCCGTGTCCTCCCATATTCCACTGCGAGCAGTTGCCTCTACTACAGTAACCGCCAATCCCACTTTTAGAAGATTCCTAGAATTGCAGAACATTGAACAAGATACATTCAAAAAATGACTTGTTGACTGTTTCCGCTGAAAGCAGAATTCTCTGGCTGTCCAGGTAGAAGCAGGAAAATAAATGACCGTACTGACTTGACAAACGGACGCATTCTTCGATGATAGTGTATCTAGCAGTGATTTCAACTGATTTCGTTCGGACCACAAATCCCGAAGAGCGAAGATTTTAGATCTTAAAAGATCGTTCCAGTTCCAGACAAATGTTGTTGTGGTTACTTTCTACTGCTCCATCTGGCGGTAGCTCCCGTTACCACAAGGGATACCAAGCTCACTTTACCAGCTGGTAACAGTTTTTAAAAGGATGGAAATTACCCGGCGCCGATGGCACAAGCTCAAATCGCATATAAAGCCATTGATCTTCCTCGGGGAAAGAAAGTTTTCAAATCATTTCTAAAGCTTGTTTCGCCGTCACTGAATATTAAATTCATCAAACATGTTGACCTCGAAAGCTGCAAATCTTCTGTTGAGTTTATCCTCGCAGCAATGCCGGACGCGTTTGGTGCAAGCAACTGCATCGTTTGCTGGAAAATCGCATTCGGACAAAGAAAGCCAAGCCAAGAAACCAGAAGCTGGCAGCCCCAAAGGCGAATCTGGACGAGATGTTCGAGACATGGGAACGCAGAAAGTGAACGTTCCCGCTGGACAAGCAACGAAAAAAGCTGATAGTCCTGACCCAAAATTCGGCGGAGGTGTGGGCGCCATTTCCCCAAAAGGCAGCCAAAAAGACGACTCCAATCAGCCACAAAGCCAACCCAAACGGAAGTTCTCTGGAACTGTTTTCAAGAATGCGGCTGATCAGAAGTAAGAATTTTGAGCTCTGGCAAAATTTGAAAAGACTTTCCGCCCTTCTTTACTTCATCATCGATTTCGCGTTTCCGGTTCATAAAATATTTTTATTTTAGGCGCGGTGAAATCAATCCGGGTGTCAAAAGCGGTGGATTCGTGTCCGACCAAGCCAAGAAGAACATTCATCCAGATGCTTCGCGAACTGGAGGATACAAGAACAATGAGTTTTTCCCAGAACCTCCCGGAAATCCATTCGCCCGTATTCAGGAGAATCTTTCAAGTGCAGGCAAAGAGTCAGTGTCGGCGCATGCATACACCGCTAGTGATAATCCAAGCAACACGGGAAAACAGCAGGATGAGAAATATTTGGACGAAGCGCTGGCCAGCAAATCTGGACCATTGACCAGCGATAATAATTCCACTGACCGGAAGCAGCAGGAGAAGCCCCAGTCCGGTAAACGAAATTTCTCCACGGCTGCTTCTCTTTTTGCGGAACCTCTCTCTGGAAAAACGAAAACAGGCGGAGATGATTATGGTTCAGAGCACTCTTCTAATCCAAGTAAGGAACCCGGTTTTTTCGTTCATTATTAATATTTGAAAAGGAGACTTGTTCTGATTTTTAGAATTTGATCTGCTATCACCGACTAAAGACGTTTTTGTATCTAAGAATGATGTTCTCGTAGACCAGCAATCAACCCGCAGCCCGAATCCAAACCGGAAGGGATCTGATGATATCATCTCGAAGGATGTTGAATTTAATACCGATAGGACTGATCAGCGGAAAAGATCTGAGCTACCGCGATCGCCGAAGTGAATAGTGTAAACGTGGTTGTGTGTTCAGGAGGACTGCTTGTCATTGCTGCACATTTTGCACCATTATACATTCTCGGGTGGTTCTCTGTCTGGAATTCGAGAAACTCTTTGTACATGAGTGCTACATGACCTATTCAAGTGATAAGCCATAAATCGTAGTATAGCAGTTCGCCCATCACTATAACGTTATGTGCCCTGTTTTGCATCCATCAAACCTAGCAGCTAGGTACCCTACCACAATAAAACTTCTTCGAAAGTTTGCATGGACTTGACCAATACTCCCTCTTAGTTATACGATGCTGAAGGTATGGTCGAAGTGGACTTGGCACAATGATGACCTTTTCGTCGAGAGACAGTTTGGCCGCTGCTCTTGTTAGAGCATTTGTTGAATGACTCCAAGAGCCGGCTTTGAAAACTGTCATCAGAAAAACCTCGTAAACGTTACCTAGGTATAATATGACAACAATATAATACTATAATATTAATGTAATATCACAACGTTGATCATCTTCTGAATCCGATGGCGTGATTAAACGTGATATAATCGGTGGATAAGGAACGTTTTTTCGAGCAAGTGGTCTTGATTTTGTAGGAGTACGTTAAGCCCCTAATATAACGATATGTGGAGTATAAAATTAAACATCAATAAATCTATTTGTCTTGTTGTGGGTCAAAGTAGGATGGAACGAGTTCGTAATATTTTGACCAGGGGGGGGGGGGGGATTTCTAGAAAGAAGATTCACCATATGCAATATGCATTTGAACTTGAAATTTATTCTTGACTGCTTGTTGACACTCTTGACATTGACATACAGGAATTTTCCACGATTTTACAAATTTCTATGAAGAGTAAATGCCACCCTTCGACAGGATATGAGCTAACAACAAACTGCTGGCCATCGGACACTTTGTCAACTGTCATTTGGATTATTTCTACGATTTGTACATCAACCATGCAGCGTTTCCGGATTGCTGTGATATGCCGTGCTTTCAACAAAACAAGCCCTAACCGAGGCAGTCTAGATATACCTTGCCGAATTTCCCAGAGTGTTGGAAGATGTCAGTTTCAACAGAGGAAACAAGGATACACTTCGTCTTCACATCTGAATTGCGTGTTTCGTGGCTTGATCATTCCCAGGGGCGGTTTGAGTAGGGGCGCAAGGGCGCAGTTGCTCCCCTTTTTCGAAGATGGGTCCCTGCGCCGGTGTATATTCGACGTTTCCAGCTTGTTTGGGCGCGCCGGGGGCAAGATCTGAAAAACAACTCCGCGCCGGCGCCAGCCGGCGCAATTTTAGTTTCAGACAGTAGAAAAGTGAAAAATTCAGCATTT
>JAQIWT010000110.1:0-34987 GCA_034696485.1 Isohypsibius dastychi | reverse complement strand
TGCTTGTTTTGATTAGAAACCTGCTCGAATTTCAAATTCACTGTGTTTGATTGCATTGCGGAGCATCGCATTGCAAATGTTGCAAAGCGTTGCATTGCATTGCAAAGCATTGCAAATAAAATTTGAGCTTGCAATTAACACCCATAGAAGGACGAGGATAAACAGAACGACAACGAAGCCGGCGACATCAAAGGATTCAGCCGCCTTGAGCAGAAGAGATAACAATCTGGTCCTTTCGCTTGGTTGTTCTGCCTATTGTCCCCCGAAATTGTCCCCCAGGACGGGGGACAATTTGGTCGGCTGTATCAGCCGACGAGAGTGTCCTCTCGTCCGCGTGGACAGGGAACAAGGGGACAAATCTGTCGGCTACAAGTGAACCGCTTCCACTAAATTTTCGCTCTTTGATTTCTTATTCACCCCGTGGTCAAAATATGACGGTATTACTTCCTCGTCACTCGACTTGCTGAATAACTGGTTCTTCAGGCACCTGGAAAAGTAAGAGATTCTCGTCCCCAAAATTGGACTTTGCAATCACAAATATGAATTATTCGAGAATTGCATAGATATAAACACAGCACAACGCTCTTGTCAAACCCACACCACGGTTTCACGACAAATATCCGAACGACATCTCTACAGAGAAGCCCACCCTGTTATCCCGATTCTATTGGTAAACTTTTCTATACAGAATAATTAGAGCCACACTTTCTGCAAAACATACGAATGAAATGCATGTTTATCTATAATGCTCAAGCAAAACCGCGGACAACATCACTGACAAGCGACATCACTACTGCTGAACAATCGGTACATTTTCGAGGTTGTTTGAACAGTCAGCCGGCTGTACCTACTCGACTTCCAGCCAAACCTGTGCAATGAACAGTCAGCTCCGTATTTAATGGGAAAATTGTAGCCCGACAGCGCTCGCTTGAAGAATGTATATTTCACGTGATATGCCCGTACGCCGATAAGTCAGTTTGATCAGGACTGATTTACTGGTACAGACAAGTGAAGAATGATAACAGAGAATAAACGTAAGTCAAACTGGAATAGCTACTTTGGAAGGCACAATGTCAAACATCCCATTATATAGAGCAGCTAAACACAATAGAATGTGAGGTAACTGAAGCATGTATTATTGCGAGCAGAACCAGCTCAATCAATAAATAAGACTGAAAGTTTTATAAACATGTAATATTCGGACGCTAGTGACCACTAGCGTAACATTGCCCTCCGTTTAGAGTTTTGGTCCTCCAAAACTAACTCATTCCTGTAACGGATAAAGAGGTATAGATCGCAAATGTGGGGCGGAAGCAGTATTGCAGATAGCTCTATCGGGTAACAACTGAACATGCTCTGGTCGTCGCTCTGGCGGTTCAGGTACGCTCTGAGAATCAAGTTTATCCAACTCGATTGCTTGTGAAACCACACCAGCATCACGTCGAGAAGTGCGATTTCGTAAACGTTGTAGCATTCCACACAACCACAACGCTAGTTGCGCACGGAAGAACCAAACCAGGCCCCCTAACGCACCGAATCCTACAACTGAACCAAGTGTTGTCTACACCACCTTAGTCCACCAAAAACACTTGGCATCTTGCGGTTTGTTTCCGAAGCTTCATGAACGACTTGTCCCAAATTGGTGATACCATGATCTTCGACTGCTCCAGCTTACTCCGCAAGCAAACGGAAGCTGAAAGAATGTTCTCTTTCCTGCGCCGCTGATAACAATCCGCTAGAGACGTCAGCTTCTTCTTTAAACAGTTCCATGAGAACGCGATGGCTAGTACGTCTAGATGGTATCTCGAGAACCCAGTTTCCATCTTTAGCACTGTACGCCTCTTCATTGAAATTAATCAAACTTGACCGCCAATAACATGGTCGGAAAGGGCGTAACGTAAATCCATCTTGATCGATTGTATAATTCTTTGCCCGAGGCTGAGCTCCACAGCTTGTTTGCTCAACAATGAAATCCAAAACCTTGGTTTCACATTGTCGAATCACTACATGCTGACCAAAGACGTCCAACCTCTGGCAGTTCTCAAGTCCATATTGCCGAGCCGCAGCTATACCACTGAACTTCGAAAGACTTAATAGTTCAAACACCTTCAACTGGTCAAAGCGACAGTCAGCATCGTTGACAGCATCCACGATGACGTTTTCATCCTCGATGACTTTGTCCTGTAACCATTGAAGATGACGAGGTATCTCCTCGTTTAGTTTCAATGTTTCCGCATTCATCTCAACTTTCTCAGGATCATATTTCCAGACGACCTTTTTCTCAATTTTTCAGTCCTCACGACGATTGCGGCTGGTAAGAAAATTCGTCCCGTTGTTATGAACATAATCACCGGGGAACATACGCGCTGAATTGGAGTCCATCAAGAACGAAAACTTGTTCTTTTCACCTTCTACAGTGAACACTGGAGGTAACTTAATATCGCAGGTTTTCTTCAAAAAACCGAGAATGGAATCCATTTGTTGCTCCTTGTCACGTACGCGAAGAACACCTGAGTCATTAAACAACAACCCATTCCGTCGAGACAAGCTTCGAATTTCGCATGATCTCTTGCTTGATTTCACCGAGTCCCACACGATGGTCCTTTGTCCAAGTATTGTGAAGCCGGTGCTACGATTCCTGGTGAGCTCTCCAAGAACACTCAGTGCCGGACAAGTATCGCAGTCTTGCTCCAAAGTAAACTTTTCATACTCACAATTAGTCAAATTGTGATATGTTGTTGACCACCAATGACCTTCCCCTTGAGGCTTTCCGAGAAAACTCCAAACGTTTACATGCCTGGTCATCTGATTCTTTTCACACATCGATGATTGAATTAAACCTCAACATTCGCCGGGTTCTACAACTTGATTTTCAGAATCCAAAGTCGTATCCGTAGTCCTGAAAAATCCTTCGTCGATCTTTTTGATGTTAACCCATTCCCGGCAGGAATATCCGACGAATGCTTTTTCAGATCCCTTTTCCAGATAAGTACCATACCTGATACTCGTTGGTTTGATCGAACGGTTCGTTTCGTTGCAAATGAGCCATCCATTGAAATCCACAGTTCCAACCATCTCCGGTAAAGTGCAGTCACATGTTTTCACTTGTAACCCGCTAGTCATGGGGATCATCCAGAAAGCAACCACCAGTAGTAGAATGAATGTCCACACTCTGAATCCTTTCGGAACAATGCAATTTAAGGAACCCCAAAAATTGCCTGAGAACGACAAGCGATCAGTACTAGAGGGTAGAGACACTAGCTCGTCTGGACGACGGGCTGGGTGGAAATTACCTGGTTGACGATTCTGCCCTCTGTGGTTGGGTAATGGCGCAGCTTGACGTTGAGGAATAGTTGTCGCCTGACGATTTCCATTGTCAGCTCTGCTGTGCCTTTCACGACGCGGTCGTGGGACTGCAGTCACTGGACACAGGTCCGTAACACAGACTTTTGCTGCTGTCTCCCTCTCATTAGATCTCAACGTCCCGTTGATTACACTGAACTCATCGTGAAACTTCTTTGAAGAAAATGTTCCTTTGTTCGCTCGAGCTGAAACACGCTGAGGAACCACATCAGCTGTTTGCTCAACTTTCTCGATTACCGGTTCTTTGATTTCCGCCTTTTCCTCAGACTCTTCGGCCCAATCCAGAATTGTCTCGTCTTTCTCTTCCACGACTTCTGGTTCTACATTGACCTGAGAGTCCTCAGTTTGAAGCGAAGTTTCTTTCAACTGATTACCATCAGTTCGCTTGGTCGACGCAAGTGGTATCCATCCTTCTCCATCTTCGTCTTCGCTGTCCACGTACATTTCATTACGGTCTTTAAACAGCTTGATCTTGCTGACGTGCGTGGTGAATTTTTTCTTTCGTCGAAGGCTTTGGGTTTCAACTTCGTAGTTGACCGGAGAGACTTGACGCGAGATTGTGTACGGTCCATACCATCTGCTCAAAAGCTTGGTGGCCATACCTGGCGTACCCGCCGGGTTGAGGACTAAAACAAAATCACCTGGCTGGAATGTTATTTCTCGCGTACCATCTCTAGCAAAGATAGCATTTTGTTGGGCTTCAATTCTTGCGTATGCCTCAGCGTGGATATCTCCAAGCTTCTCCGCAATATCGACAGCAAGTGGCTCAGTTACTGTTGGTAAGTCGATGTCGATTGGGCTGACAGCTTCCTTTCCGGACAACATCTTGAACGGACTGTACCCTGTGACTGAATGTACACTGGTGTTATGAACATAAACCAGAAAAGGCAAAGCTGTGTCCCATTTCTTCTGATTTTCGTCCACGTATTTTGACAGCATCGCTGCTAATGTTCCGTTGAATCTCTCACATTGTCCATTCGTTTGCGGGTGGTAGCCAGAGGTAGTAAGTCGTTTAACGTTGAACAATTTATACACTTCTGTTGTCAAAGCATTACAAAACGGAGTTCCTTGATCAGAGAGAACCTTATACGGCGTTCCATATTTAACGAAGACTTCGAAGACAAGGAACTTTGCAACAGTTTCGGCATTCTGCGCAGGAATCGCTTTGGCACACACCCACTTTGTGAACAAGTCAGTAGCTGTAATGATGAACTGATTTCGATGACTAGCCGACAGAGGTCCCATGACGTCAGTTGACACAATCTCCCACGGCTTCTCAGGACAAAATGACATCAGAGGTCCGGCTGCTTTCTGCGTCATGACGTTTTTTGTTTGGCACTCCACGCAACTTTCGCAATATTCTTTGGTCATGTTCAACATGTTCGGCCAGAAAATTCGCGAACCTACACGTAACCACGTGCGCTTGAAACCAAGATGACCACTGACCTTTTCATCATGACATCTGAATAGGACATCCATTCTCATGTGCTTAGGTACACAAAGCAACGCTGTCTTGGCTCCTTTAAGCTTGTACAAACGATACAAGATACCATCTCGAACTTCATGTTGCTTCTTAAACTTTTTGTCATTTTCGCATCGTTGTAGTATGTCTAAAATCCATTGATCCTTTCTTTGTTCAACAGCCATATTTTCAAACATGTCTTCATCTTGTTGCTGTGTTGAAACCTCAATCACAGAAACCATGATGTCTTCATCAACTGGATACCGGGATAAACAGTCTCCGTCGTGATGAGTTTTTCCTGGCTTGTGTATAATTTCCAGACGATATTCTTGCAGGCGCAAACTCCATCGCACCAGACGGCTACTTGGATCTTTCAAACTCATCAGCCAACATATGCTATGGTGATCAGTGAAAACCTTCACTAATCTTCCAAGCAGAAAATGACGAAACTTCTCACATGTCCGAATGATGGCTATAGCTTCCCGTTTCGTAGTTGAGTAGCGACTTTCTGGTCCACTCAGGCGACGACTGGCGTAAGTAATAACTCGCTCACGACTCTGATCGTCGCGCTGCAGAACCACAGTACCAATCGCATAGTTCGACGCATCGAGATGACTCTCAACATCTTTTGCAGAATCAAAGTGAATCAAGATAGGAGCGGTAGTAAGAGCTCTTTTCAAAGCGGCAAACGCGGTTTCTTGCTCCTCCATCCACGAGAACGGCATGTCTTTTTTTGTAAGTTGAATCAAAGGACTTGCGATTTCGGAGAATCCCTTGATGAATCTTCTATAATATGAGCAGAGTCCGGCAAAACTGCGAACGGCCTTCACGTTTTCCGGACGTTTAAACTCCGAGACTGCTGAAATCTTGGAAGGATCCGTTTCAATCCCGTCACGACTGACGATGTATCCTAACACTGACTCTCGATTTCAGAAAATGACATTTGGCTGGTTTTAACAAAAGACGACGTGCGCTGAGGCGTTGTAAAACTGACTCAAGAAGTTCCAGGTGGCGTTGAATAGTTCTTCCACAAATGACGATATCGTCAATGTACACGAACATTTCAACCCATAAAAGTCCTCCTAACACGTCAGCCATAATTCTCTAGAAACAAGATGGAGCGTTCTTCAAACCAAACGGCAGAACTTTATACTGGTAGAAAGAATTTCCAGCTCTGAAGGCAGTCAGTTTTTGTGTATCCTTGTCGAGGGGAATTTGCCAGTATCCACTCTGACAGTCCAGGATTGTCAAGAACTGGGAACCCCCAAGTACGTTTAAACAATCATCCACATTAGGTAATGGGTGCACGTCCGAAATGGTGACATCATTCAAGGCTCGAAAATCATTGCACAGTCTCAACGCTTTTGCACCATCTTTTTTCGCCAAGACGATCGGTGTACTTCATGGGCTGTTTGAAGAATCAACTACCCCCAACTCCAGCATAGCGTTAGTTTCGTCAATGATGAATTGTTGTTCTTCCTGCGAGTACCGATAAGGTTTCCTTGCAGTGGGCCGGGTCCCTTCTTTTAGTTCGATTCTGAACGGTTTTACGTCGGCACCACCCATCGGCATTCCTTTCGCATGAAACACGTGATCGTATCGATGCAACAGTTCGACGACCTCATCCATGTTTGCGGTGGGTTGATGTTCCTTTGCGTTGACACAATCGACAAGAAGCTTCATCTCGATAAGTCCATTACATCCGAGAATAGCGTCATAGCCACGAGTTGAGAAGTCCTCAAACACGACGAACGGCAGAGTCATTTTCATTCCAGAAATCTCAGCCTCAACATCAACACGTCCAAGAACATGGACTGGGTCTCCATTAGCCATTTCAGCAGACAAGTCCACGTCTTTGATCTTCAAGTCAGCTCCCTTGACGAAGCTCAGTGCTACCACACACATGCTTGCACCACTGTCAACCAGAAACGTAACGTCCCGTCCATTCAGTTTCCCAGAAATATTTGGCGTTGATGAAAACAGAAGACGCTCTTGTTTCCTTGCGTTCGAAGAACCACTTCGACCTTCAATCGTTTTCACCTCACCGACATGTCCAAAAACATCACGGGCGACTTTAACTGTCCTGGTGACCTTTGTGTAGACGAAGCCAGGTGGAACCACCACTTGACTTTTCACTTTCCTTTCTTTCGGTGAACTCGAACGACGTTGTTGATTACTTCTCTGCAACCTTTTTAGCTTCTTGGTGACATGTTCTGCTCCAGACGTTCTACGAACACTTCTCGTCCGATGTTCTTTCGACTTGAACTTCCTTGCATTGTCGCGACGTAGCTGAACCATGTCTGGATCAGATGGTGCTTTTAGATACCAATAACCATAATCCGGTTCATTTGTGATTGTTTCCTTGTCCCTTGCTACAACCAAACGATGTTCATTGCTGTCAATCGACAATCCAAGGGCGGACAAATGCTTTGGATGCAAAACAGCATCATAATCTTTGTCCGATTTGTTGATAACCCTTGCGTAAAAAACTCGTTCCAATTCGAGATTCCAAGGGCATGAACGTGACGAGCCAGCAAACACCGGAACCCAGTGTTAAACTTCACGCTCAAAACAGTTGCCTTCAATGCAGATTGTTCCAATGGGGTGGGGTCTACAAACACGCTTTTCTTTATGTAGAGTCATTTTGGATCCACTTCCTTATTAGTCCCATTGTCCAAAAGGTAGTTCCAAATGCTACTTTGATGGGTCGATACTCATTAGTATTCGGGGCAGCAACCAACGCCGTAACCACTGCGTTGTTGTTAGCCTCATGACCTTGTAAAATCTCTTTTCCATCCAATCCAACTTGAATTCCCTCAACTGGATCGTAAACTTCAATTGCAGCATCATATTCATTCACCCATGGCTGAGTGACCTTTTGCTCTTCAACTTGTTGGTCCACCGGAAAATCCATAGCTTCTTGTTCAGACACGACTCCGACCACCATGTCCTCCTTAGGTAGTTCAGGCTCATCCACATCAACCACAACCGTGCATTGACTGGTCCCTGTAACTTCAAGAACTTTGAGGTCCATTCCTTTCTTTGCTTTGTTTTTGGGACAATCACGCATCCAATGTCCCAGTTCTCCACAATTATGGCAGCCTCGGTTGTTTTTCGGCGTCTTTTTACCGAAGAAACTATTTCCTCTTTTTGTAGGGGGCTGCTCCGAAGCCCATTGACCAGATCCACTGCCTCCGTTATTCGCACCACCAGCATGGTTTTGGTTACCACCATTACCATTGAATCTCGAGCGGTTACCATTCCCAAACCTGGGACGATAGTTGTTCCCTCCACGCTCGAATCCTCGTGGTCGATCACCTCCATAGCGCTGAGCTCCCTGGTTCTGAACAGGACCAGTAACAAATCGGTCATTTCGATTGTGACGGCGAACAGCCGTTTGAGCCAGCACCATGTCCTGAAAAAATTCTTGAGGTGTTTTAGCACGACTCAGACATACCAGGTCGTAGAATTCCGGCAACAATCCTTCCTTCAGTTGGTCAGTCACGCCAGCGTCCGACACATCAGGGTCGACTTTGACACACAATTCGTGCTTTTCATTGTGTTAAGCGATAATATCCTCACCACGTTGTTGTTTACGACGACGCATTTCTTGCTTGTAACGCATGGTTAAGTCCTTCGGACGAAATCTCGCCAGAAGACTCTTCTCAAAATCCTCCCACTTCGCGAACGGTTTTGTTCCATTTTCCGTTTCCTTCTCTATCCAATTAGCAGCAAACGAGTCTAGCTGAATCATTACCTCAAGTAACATATCCCGTTCATCCATCTCTCGTGCTTGCGCGTGACGTCGCCATTTACGGATGAACTGTTCCACTTCTTCATCCGGTTTGCCAGAAAACATTGGCATCTGGGCATCCGTTGCCATCTTCAATTTCGCAAACTCTTTGGCCATTTTCTCTTCGTCCATGACGAGGGTTCGTCCACCGGAACCACCAGTGGTACCTGACGACTTTGATTTATCCTCAGTAGACATCTTCACCACACGTGTTCTTTATCACTCCGATGTTATTCGACACGACAAATAAACGATGGTAATGATAATTTGTTTCGGCACCAAATGATATGCCCGTACGCCGATAAGTCAGTTTGATCAGGACTGATTTACTGGTACAGACAAGTGAAGAATGATAACAAAGAATAAACGTAAGTCAAACTGGAATAGCTACTTCGGAAGGCAAAATGTCAAACATCCCATTATATAGAGCAGCTAAACACAATAGAATGTGAGGTAACTGAAGCATGGATTATTGCGAGCAGAACCAGCTCAATTAATAAATGAGACTGAAAGTGTCATAAACATGTAATATCCGGACGCTAGTGACCACTAGCGTAACATTGCCCTCCGTTTAGAATTTAGGTCCTCCAAAACTAACTCATTCCTGTAACGGATAAAGAGGTATAGATCGCAAATGTGGGGCGGAAGCAGTATTGTAGATAGCTCTATCGGGTAACAACTGAACATGCTCTGGTCGTCGCTCTGGCGGTTCAGGTACGCTCTGAGATTCAAGTTTATCCAACTCGATTGCTTGTGTAACCACACCAGCATCACGTCGAGAAGTGCGATTTCGTAAACGTCGTAGCACTCAAGTCTGACTGTTTCACAAACGATGTCTGCAACGCAACGTATAGGAGAGTAGAGAAAAGTGATGAGTATCAAAAACAAGGGTGACCCCTGCGGATTACCAAACTCCGGCTAGTGCTGTAATACAAAACTCAGAAGTCACAATTCAAAGGCTAGAATACACATCTCAGATTTCAGAAGTCAGAACTCTGAATTCCTAAGTCAGAAATCTGGATTCATAACTGATAATTTCACATTAACAATGAAAAAAGACCAGTTCAAAACAGAGTAACCACGGAATTGTCTTAGAAAACCAAGGCTCGGATCACCCACTGGTCAACTCTTTCCAGGAGTCTTCACTCAAATAAACTGTATTCAAATTTGAAGGCTGATTTCCTGGAAGACCAAGTAGCCATTGCTGAACAAGCTCATTCGTCGAACAAATAAACGCATCCAGCTCAAAATAGTAAACGAAACTTGACGATGGGTTGTGATGGTTCTGAACCAAAGAAATCTCAAACCATAAGGATTGAAATATTGTCTGCCACTGTGAAATCAAAATCAAGAAATGTTTGTCCAACCCGCTGGAAGGGGCTCTGTTTTATGGGCTCTGAATTACCAATCGAATTCAAATATCCGAATTGATTTCTGGTTCTCTTCAGTGCATTTGACACATCAGACTATTACCTTTTGAAAACCGGAGGATGAATGAGAAGGACACGAGAAGCGGAGAAAAATCACATCATTTAGATTGCCAGTACTTTGCAGGGGTAGATAACGCGGCTTTGATACTGCGGGACGAGAATTGGCCTCCTTTTTAGTAGTGGGTTTTAAGATGAAACTCTGTGTTATTTAACTCTTTGATATTTACCAGGCCAACTAACACAATCTTGTTTCTAAAAAAACATGTCTATATACAGCTTTATTCCTGGATGAACAGTGAAGCGCGGATCGAGCGTTGATTTGGCGCGGCAATACTTGACACAACTGCACTAGATTTTAAAAACTTCGCCCCCATACCTCAGAGGGGGGGGGGGACCAGGGTTTTGTCAAGGTCGTTTAGCTTCGTAAAATCATGATTGAAAAAATAAGGAAATATATCATTTGTCAAAACTGGAGAAATACTAGGCCCGGAAGAACGCTTCCTAGAAGTTGAAATACTACGCCTAAGAGTATCTATGCTCTTAGAGATAAGCACATTTCAAGTTTGAATTTCAAGTCTGATTTATGATCGTAATTCTGATATATTGTTTTTGCAATGTAAGGTACGACATTCCTCATTTCCAAATTTTCTATCTGCCCATTCAAACCATGTTCGGGGGAAACTACAGTCGAAAATCGGCGACTGATTCTGTCACCCATGTCGCGACTTGCTGGCAGTCACACAAAACTTGCTGCCACAAATCGCGCGAGAATGACAATACGGCGAAAAAAACGAGCAACACGTTTCATCCCATACAGCTCAGCTAGACTCAAATTTGGATCGGTTCAACGACGAAGTTTCCGCATTTTCTCAGTACCAGTGAGAATCATAATTTGGTAAACGTATTAATAATGAGTGAAATTTGATGATTCCGATGCTAACGCCCAGTTATGATCTAATTCACGTGTCGTGCAGACCTTTCAATAGATCTTATTGAGATCTCCCCGAATATCCTCTGAAAGACTTTGTTGGTGCATAATTGAACGAGCACTTATCGTGCCATGACTTTTCGTAGGCCACCTTTCGTAGTGAGAACTTCCGTAGTAGAACTTTCGTTGTCATACTTCTCGTAGTTGAGAAATCTCGTTGTCTTCAAACCTCGTAGGCAAGAGGTTTCGTAGTCGAAGAATGTGAGTTTGGTAGTTGGAAGTTTTGTAGTCGTTACCTTTCCTTGTCTGCATATTTCGTAGATCAGAGTTTTGGTAGTGACTCCAACTTATGAACTGTACTGATGCCACCGCACTCAGCTCGACGAATTACACCAGAAAAAAATATTTCTGTGGTGGTGGGTCTTTTTGGTGAAAGTAGTTTGACCGTTTTAACAGCGGTTTTATGGGAGAAAATGGAATCCGGGCGGGGCTGGGGTCGGGGGCAGGGGCTCGGGGGCGCAGCCCTCGCGTGGGGGTTGCGGGGGCACTGCCCCCGCAGTTTTTTGTTTTTTTTTTTAATTTTTGGAAATTTAAATTTCTGGACTACGAATTTTCCGGGCTACGAGTTTTCTTTCCTACGAGAGCTCTGACTACGAATTTTTTGCCACGAGTTTTCTGGCTACCAATTGTCGTGACTACGAAAGGTATACACAACGGAAGTTCTCGACTACGAAAGATAGAGACTACGTAAGGTGAACCACGAAACCTCCACACTACGAGAAATCTGCCTACGAATGTTCATGGCGCCAGCACTTATGCATGATTGATTTGGGTGTTATGTGATCAATCAACTTCTTTTCACAGTTTTTTGCCAGACTCCTGGGAACAGCTTGGTACAAGGTTGAAAGGAAGATGTCGACGAGATCCACCGAATGATATGTGTTTTGAGTTGAAAAAGTCGAGAACGGACGACTTCACCACATTTTACGCAATGTCGATACGCTGACCACATCATGTTCTTACTGGCAATGTTGACAGTTCATGACGGAACATGGTTCATAGACCGGACTTGTTCCTGAACTTTACTTTGATGCAATTTTTGTGCACTTTTTTGCACGTTCTATCCAGGAACCGAAACTCTTCCTTGTCAGACTAAGTCCTCACACTTTAACATTGTTCCAAGTTTTCAGAGAAAACCGAGGCCAAAACCAAACTTGAGATTAAGAAAGTACCCAGACGATGGTAAAGGCAGGGATCGACGGTATGGAAAACTAGAAGTTCTCATGATGCATGATGCTCAAGTGATGTAAGTTCTAACCCATGTGCTGTCAACATAGAAAAACGCCGGAACCATTCGCATGCCACTGATCGTTAAACACAGTACCTTAATTTTGGCAAGAGAATGCAGTATACCGTTGGTTAAGGGAACTTCCAGAGGAATAATTGCAAGCTGTGTCGTCGATCTGACGTGGCCGACCAGTTCTAATGGAGGGTCTGGCACTTTTCTTGGCCAGGGGATTTTCGCTAGAGGAATGATCGACCACTAAGTCCATGATACACAGCGTTCAACATTCCAAAATGCCCCGCCTCCGTGCAAGTCAATAAAACAGGAAGGAGGTCAGACAGAATCGACATGGACTTAGGAATCGAGAAAATAGAGTCGTATCGGCGAATTTTCGTGATGAAGTCTCTTTTATCTGACTCATCCGTTATTGGCATGGGGATCCGTGCGCATATTCTGTTTGGGAACCCACGAAAGATATCACCCGTTTGACCTTTGACAATCGAGTAGCTCGAGCCGAAAAAACTAGCAGTGATAACTGGTGAACTGTGATGAATTTTGGGTAACTGGGAAACCACGGTGGAACGCATGATCATTTCACAGTGGTTTACAAGGCTCATGCAAACCGTGCTGTGTATATTCTGTAATCAAACAAGATAATTCAGAATTTGGTGAATCTACGGCTCTCTTAAATTTCTGCAACAATTAACTGCGGGGTTTCTTATCATTAGAAGCTGTAGCTACACCCGTTTTCGATTTGGTTTTCTGAACATTGAAATGCAATTCTGGACTAGGGTAAACAGAACAAACCTCTTTGCTGAATCAGAGGGTTTTGATTTGCAACCAAAAAGGTTTGCAAGTGAATTTCAAAAAAAAATTCTTCTCTCTGAAAGCAATGATGAGAAGAAAGGTGCAAGCAGCCAGCAAAACTAGATCTCCCAACCGAGAGCGAAACCGTGCAAAATGATACAGCCTATAGTGCCACCCGACCCATCAGCTGGTACTGACTGAGAAAGATCGTGGACCAATAAAAAAACCCGGTTTATTCAACCGGTGGATCGCCACAAGTTATATGAGTATAGTCGAAAGAGCGAAGACAATGAGTTCCGAGCGTTATCGCTTTAGTGTCACCCATTTGTCCAACCTGTACAAATGTTTCAGACACGGCACTTTGGAAGTTTCGAAGCTGCTCACGATTTTCTACTCTATTCATCTTCAAGCAATGTGAAATGTCTACATTGTATCAAAGAGCAAACAGCGAAAAATCAAAAACTTTCGATGTGTCCAGGAAGATATAAACTCATCAGTAGGATTCAATGCACTGTGGTGAGGAAGCAAATCAATCTCAGTTTTGGATCACTCTAACTCGAAGAAATCTTGCGTTGCAGCTGTGATAAATAAGAGCAGGAAACAACTGGCACGTGAACTCAACAAAGTCTTCTCAACCTAAATATAGAAACATTTCTGCATCGATCATAGCCATTGTCTGCGTATTCACCGCTAATTGCACGGGCAAGAATCAGCAAAATTTTGTTACAGTCTTCTTCAGTTGTCCGTTCATGACATAGACTAATGTTTCTGGTTTTCAATGGTCAACGGAAAATGTGGTTACTGAACAGCTAGAATGGGGAAATGACGAAAAAATTCAGTGTTAGACTAAGCTATGTACCAGTTCCCCGTACGTTCGGTTTCCGTGTGGGGCTTCAGGAAAAATTCAGCCTCTAAGCTTTTGAGCTTTGTCTGCGTTCAAGCGCATACGATTCCGGATTCCTGCAATCTTGTGAATATGCCTGATCTTCTTTGCATGAGCGGCTTTCATTGCATCAAGTCTCTTTTTTGCCGCAGCCTTCAAAAGTTTCACCCTTCGTAGAGCTGCGGCTTTTCGAGCTTGAGCCAGACGGGCTTTTACAGCAGCCACTGGAATCACTCTCTTCCGCCTCAGTGCGCGCGCTCCTTTTGTATGAAGTGCCCGAGAACCACGCAATTCCGCCGCATCCTCTGATGCGGATGCCTCGGCTAGAATACCATCTTGTCGTTTCTCTTGAGCCGTGCTGTGTTCCACAGTTTCTTCCTGTTCGCCAAGCAACAGCTGTTGATCTGGCAGTGAAGACTGAGCTGCTGTGGTTTCTAACTCCGGTTCTTGCAACTGAATCTTGTCACTTTCAAGAGCACAGGCACAGGAAACTGAAAAACACATGTGGGAATCTGCCTTGAAAAAAGTTTGAAAGCTTACAAACGAGGACAGTCAATCCAACCAGGCGCATCATCGTTGTTCGGTGAAAACCTTTAAAAATGAAAAATGCCCTCCGAAATTAAGAACTATGAGAAACCAGAACTGATACAGAAAAGAAAGGACGCTATTCATTTATATCACTTTGCTCGGCCATGCCTCAAGGTGATGCTGGTTTTGAGTGCGACCTTATTTTTGAGATTCAGGTCGTCGTGGGTCGCTACTGAACAGACAACAAAGAGCGAGCTGCTTCCGGGTTCACCCAAATCGCGAGAGCATTGAAAGAGGCTTCACTTTTGTCAAGAAGTGTTTGAACATGGTTGACCAATATATCCTTTCACAACAAGCCATGTAATCCAGATAACTAGTTGTCCAGGCCTATGTTCTCCCGTTACGTAGTGTGGTAATTGCTGCAATAAACATGTATCTTCTGTTCTGATTTGGTTTGTTTTCTCCCGTACCAGTGATCTCTTGCTTGAAGCGTGTGGTAGCTTTCGCTATGCCTGCCAGGAATAGGAAATAAATTAGGTCAGAAATCATTGCTGATCATCATAGCGGTCTCTCAGGTCCGTCATTTGTGTTCGAACTGCAAAAAACGGATGCATAACATTTTGTGGAACGGGGACGAATTTTATCAAAGAAAATTGTTTGGAGCTGAAAGGTTCTGTTAAACCGAAGAAGAGGCTGGGGAACTAAAAGAAGCCATCTGTTTGCACCAGAGCACTCATTGATACAGTGAGGAATTTTGTATTTTGAGTTGATCCTCAGAGTATACGTAAAATGGCAAGTAAGCTTAAAATTGCTAAGTCGATGACCCATTGTATTTCGCGGGAAGTTTCGAAAGGTGTGATGAGAAGCAGGTCCAAGACCTACTACCTCACCGAGGAGATGGCTGCGCAGCGTTTTGCCAAAGGCCCAGGAGTTCTGAAATTCATTCGTCCTGGGAGGTGGAAGTAGATCGTCACGACCGATAAAGCATGGATTTATACGTGCTGTTTTCATGTTCAGAGGCAATGTTTCAATAAATTCAGCGAAAAGAAGCTGGAAAAATTACACCGTCAAAAAGCATTCTCAAGGTGACGCGGTGCAACATGTCCCGGCGGGTAAGATTTGTAGATCGGGGCGTAGGATGGTTCGCCGACAAGCACCGCCCTATCTCCACGATCGCTAAACTAATATCTTCCCAGAGCGTTTAAGAGCTGAATGTATTTTAACTTTTCTTGGTATAATTTCTTCACCCTTGAGGTCGGGAGATTTCGACATCAAAAAAGAGAGTGTTGATGTTCGTTTCTTTCTCCTGGCTTTCAGGCAATCAACCTCTGATTCGAAAGTCACAGATGCGCTGGTGATTTGAATGAAAAAGTGCCTGACGTACGTTTGATCGCAAGTTTCAATTCAAAAATACACTGTGTAACTGACAAAAACTGTCAGGATCAAGAGGTACTGGAAACAAGCACTGCAGAGCTACGCTTGGTGGAGCCGTGAGAGATGTGAAAATTCACGGAATCTGGTATATTTTCATCACGATCGTTTCAACACTTTTCGCCTCCTACGGGCGTGCTAGCCTTTCTGCATGGTGTTTTACTAGACACCAAGAATTCTGATTTCATGACTATGAAGCAAGTCGATTTACACCTGGGATACACTTGGGTTGGGTCAGAGCGGTCCAGCCCTGGTGCGCTTCGTGGGTTACCAATTCCCAACCCATGGATTGGACATTTCATTTCGTGCCACGGCATTCGCAGGAGACTCTTCTGGTGTTCTCAGTTTTTTATGGAGAACATAATGGTTGTGATTTGTGTATTCATTCATAAAACACCAGAAGGCTTCATTTATAGACTATGTGCTTGGATAACTACCTTAACAAAAAATAATGCATGATCACACGATAGCTTAAACTACCGGCTGCTAAAATAAGTTAATCTTGGTCGTTCGTTTTCCGACAGCTGTTTGCATTGATTTTAAAAATCAAAAAGTCTGAAGGTCACCAGCAAAAAAGTACCTCAAACGGCGCTGAGTCGCATTAATGCAGTTTTCGACAGATTCGAATGAAACCATAAATTTTCGAATGACTCAAATCTTGTCCACGTCGAGTTATTTTTGCACTATAATTGGACGAGAACTCGAGTTTTGAAATGCTTTGGAGTGAAGTCTAGTTTCAGTGAATTTAGACCTGGCTGTCTTCAAGGTTACAAGCGGTATAAACCCCCTGGCAACTTCGAGTGTACCTTTGGTCTTGACTTAGACGCCTACAGGAGGTGACACGACCACGGGGAGCGTGTTCGTAAGAATTTTTTTAGACCAGATCGAGTTAAATTTTGGATAATGTTCATTCAGAAATTTGTTATAGATCAGAGACTCATGGTTGGCAGCAACAACAAAACGACATTTCCGGCCACGTATGATCTTTTATTTACTCATGCAATCGCACTACGATGAATTGCATTGGATAGACCTCAAATCTGTCCACAATTGATGCTCTTTTTGAACGATTTTGTACGTAAATTAACTTTTAAGATCTTTAACACCAAGTTCCATTTTGGAGATTGATGAAAATTCGATGAATCCAAGGGCAAGTTTTTGAAAAAATCGATGGAAACTTATCTGCGGTCATTTAAATCTCATGACATGACCTTTCTTATATTGGGCTGTTGATCGAAAGCGAAAAAATACTGGCCACAAAATAGGATCGAAGAGTAACTTCAAAATCGAACATCTCAACTGGCAACTACATTTGATAGCTAAGTCTGTACTAAACTCCGAGTTCTGGAAAGCCTCCGGGTGACGTGAGTATCACGAGCGGGTTGTATAAGTAATTTTTCAGTTCCTCGAGCCACATAACCTGGATGGACCCCAATGCTATGTCAATCAATCGGCCGGGTACAAGGAGCAGGCAGACTTACTTTTCTCGGTCGAAACTTGCCGACTCGGCGGAAACTTGTTTGTCCACATGCACGGTTTGAATTCTGTTTGGAATTGAATTCATTTTCCCCCACCTTTCAATGTTCTACAGATTCCACTTTATTCTCTGGAGAGCTATGATTGAGAATTTATTGATTGATTGACTTTGACCTCTCAGCTTGTCAGTCCGCCAAAGCAAACGGGTAAATTTTCAATGAGAGTGGGTGAGGCGGGCTCACATAATGAGTACCGGTAGTTTCAGCCTATCAATCAATTAGGTTTCAATCATGGGTTTCCAGAAAATAAAGTGGAGATCTGTAGACTTGTTGAGTTGGGGCGCCTGCAGGAATATATTGAGTGTAATAGAACATGGAACCTTTCATGTAACTCCAAGCCAGTCTTCCCAAACTACTTTCACTTGCTTCGCTGTAAATTCATCGCACTTTCTCAGTAACCCCAAGAAACAGAGAAACATGCCTATACTCGTGGAGCACCATTCGATGGGGGACTTCTGGTTCCGAGGTCTCCATTTCAGGGGAAGAGGTTCATTTCATTCAGTGTTTCGTCCACATCCATCACTCAAGCAGAGCGTTCTATATTCCCAGAAAATATAACCATGAGCAGAGGAATCGAGAAGAATCTAGACGTGAAAGGATGAGAAGAAATTAATCCAAGCAGAATCCGAAAAGGATACGTCAACAAATAAGTTTGCGCGGCACTGTTTTGACTGGGAGAAGAAAGCGTGTCTGCCCTTGAACCCGGCCCCCGGATTGACATCGCATCGAGGCCCACCCAAGCGATATGGCTCGTGCCGCTGACAAGCGCGGATTAAAAACGGGAGTGAAAGGCCCGTCCACAGGATTGAAAAAAATGGACCGCTCCCTGGAAACTCAGGTCATCACTTGGAAACGCATGATGATAGGGAATTCTGAGAACGCTCAGTGCACTATGATCCAGTATAGTGTGCTATTCAATACTGTGCGCTAACCGACCCCCTGCGCTGAGAACAATAAAAAAATAATGCTAAATGCTAATGCTAAAACTATTAAAATTATGTTTTTTTATTGTTTCTCTATATTCTAATTCCAAGCAAAATTCCCGGGCAAAAAGCAGGGCCATCAAAAAGCGGTCGTTGATTTCCGATTAGTGGGCCATCACACTTTTGCGGGTCTTGATCATCGTTGTCCAGAATTAAAAATTAAATGGAAGCCGGGATCATTTAAACAACCAAGGATGTATCGCTTAGATTTTTGCTCCCGCGCGATGGCTCTCATCGATACAAAGTGTACGAAGTGTATTTTGGAATATCTTAAGCCACATCGATGTGATTTATGCCCTCTGCCGATCCGGGTCACATCATGCCGCTGTAAGCCCACCGATGGCGAATGAACAACTTAAACAAAGGTCCGGTTCTGAAAAAGCGGAGGTTATCGAACTCGATCTCAAAGTTAAGCTTTCGGCGATGATGGCTCACACACCCTCTCTAGCGAACGCATGTCAATTCTTGCAACGGAGACTGTGACTGACTATCGCTAGTACTGAGGTTTGGTGGCCACGCTGGATGTCACGAAATCGGAATACGCAGTGCAATAAGCACAGTACCTGCTGGGATGTAATGTCGCTAAAGCTCTTCGAATGACGATAAACGTGCACTCTCAACCACCAACGACCAACAAAGGGAGGTTTGTGGAAACTTTAACATACAGCTACAATGCCAACAAGGAGGACGAAACTGCTCATTCCTATTCTGCTTGCTGCTGTGATATGTTCAATGGTTTTTAAAAACAGGTTCAGTATACTTCTCCATCGTTCTGATACAGTGATTGATGCACTTGGCTGCGATTCACACAAGGACCATGGAAAGGCTGAAAACTCCAAAGGGAGAATCTTGGTTTGCACGATGATCCGAAACGGCTTTGCCAACGTCATTGAATGGATCATCTTTCACATAATTCAAGGAGTCGACGCATTCGTGATTTACGACGATTTCAGCGAAGACGACATTAGCGTTCTTCCACAGTTTTTTGAGCAGTTCAATCTGCCAGTTCGAATCATCGTACAACCGATAAATTTTCTGATCATGAACCGAGTCAGCCAACGTGGGTTCAACGATCACTATGCTAACCAACTCCCTATGGAACTTCATTGCCGGAATCGCTTCAAAGATTCAACTGTCTGGTTCATGAACATCGATTCGGATGAATTTGTGCACTCGATGAATTTCGAAACAATTTGGAATTATTTGGCACAGACGAAAAACAACGTCGCGGAAGTCAGGTTTTTCCCTGTTAGATTTGGCACCAATGGATTACTGCGAGATTTTCGTGCGAGGATCAGCACGGATATTGATTCTGAGAAAATCCAATTGATTTACCAACCAGAAGCCTTGCTTGAGGGATATCCGCTTATAATCCAACGTGAGCCAAATCGTGCACCTCACCCGCAATTAGACACTAATTATCTTTATCTGGCAAAATCGATATGTAACAAGTCCTCTGCCTTATGTGATCACAGGAGTCAGAAGTATTTGTACAAAGGTCAAGCTTGTTCACAACCCTGGCTGCATTGGTGTTTGAACCTCAAACATGGAGCATCGATGAATGCTTCTTTGCAAGATTTGAGGCTGGATCATTATGCATGGAGATCCGCAGAACGTGTCATGAGCGGCAGTAACTTCTTTCAAGGACATAAAAAGGAAACGTTTTTGAAGAACGACATTAAATGGTTTTCATCGTTATCGGACACCACGAAACTAGTTCACGTGCCTCTCATCAAAAATTTGATTGAATCATCCAAGCCAGTCCGAACCGATCTGTTTAAGTTCTCATAAAATGAGGGGATATACGTGTGCACTGAATAATGTTCTTCAGATCGGCGTCTTTGAGCTTGCTGGGGCGTTGTGAAATCCAAGATTGGTCCTTGTCTACGGTTGCCTGTGAGAAATTCCGACGATCAAGATCGTCTGGTGATTGTCTGATGCACCCAGTGTTAAACTGTCCCTCGTACTCCGAATGACAGATATGAACGAGTAGTAAACCAGATTACATATAGCAAACAACTATCCTGTGTTATTCGGCAAGATCGCTGCGTAGGCAAGTTGACTGCGTGTGTATCGGCAGGATAGTTGAGTTCACGTGAACGCAATACTCTGGCGATTGAGACTTCTACAGAAGCATAACGTGTGAAATCTGTACTGGCCCCCTTCATTATTGACTACCCAAAATGTTACCTGCTGTCAAAATGGTTGCGTCACTCACACCGTATGCGTGAGGAGCAATTCAAAACGAAAAGTCATCCACGGAAGCGTAGTTTTACACAGAAACTCATCAAGAAAGAGTTGCTTCTTGATAGTTGAAGAGTTGCCCCTAAGATCCCTGACGATTCTAGACCAGCGCAACACTGATTTGGAAATCGATTGTTTTTGGTCTTCCTCATTTCGTTTCCTGGACGCCCGGTTTGAAGATGCTCAAGCCTGTGGTTATCAGAAATCAGAAAAGACGGATTGAATATCCCAAAACATCCTCTGGAGCAGAGATTACGAGTGCAAACACGAAAGGGCATGTTCACATAAATAGCGTGTTTCTGACGTCACGACGAAATTGACCGGCAAGATTGGAGGAGCACAGTAACCAATTGAAGAGACCGAAAACTTTCTCTTCTGCCTATGGAGCAGCGCTGACAGACTCCGAATAAACCGCTCGTTTGTTCGTGTGAAATTCTATCTACACAGCCCCTGATCTTGGTTATTAAGTGTCTTTGTGAGAATCTATCAAACTGATTTGTTGTACGTACTTACTGATTTGTTTTCTGAGTAAGGGTGGTTCCTGGTACACAGTTTAGAGCGGAATGTTAAAAAACGGCCAATTCATCAGAATAAAGTTGTACGAGTATCTGCTTCAGCTCAGAATAGAAGTGAGAGAGGAGTCAAGTCAAGCTCAAATCACATGTTAACAACAGTCTGATGGAAAAACCTAAATCGACGGCCCACGAATATCGGACTGTCAGCCACCCGCAGAAGCTCAGAATGCGTAAGAGTTTGGGGACATACTGTACACAGGTTCAGCATGATTGTTCACAGAAAGTGATTCGTTACCATAACAACATGTGGCTCTAAAGCTCAGAATTGAAATAATGCAAAGCTCATAAGCCCAAAAACTTGTGAGTGAAAAATGTAATCTCAAATGAGTTCCATTTTGATGCACATTCGAATTCTCAAGGCGCCGTAAAACTTGCGCCGCTGGTTTTTTCTGAATGAAAAAATCGCTGACGTATTCCTCCGCTTGGACCAAAAGAAGTGACAATGTTTTGTCAGGTGAATTACGACATTATTCTAGAGGAGGTGTCGCGGTCACATATCACTCGCGTGATCCTAAATTTTAAGTGATTTCTGGCGTTGCAAAATTAATTTTGGAAATTCGGAAGTGAAAAATGAAAAATGAGCTGTCCCAGTAAATCTCACACCTTTCTCAAATGTATGTTCAACAACGCCATGAGGGAATCTCTAATATGAGGGAATCTCTAATGGTACGTCTGATATCCAGAGGGATACAGAACGCAATCTTCCGCAGAATAATAAAGATGTTCAATTGAACCCTGGTCGTTGTTGTCGTGGCTTTCCTGGTTGACGAAAGCTTCCGCGGGAACTTCCGTCTTCAGCCCACGTAAAGTAGAACTGGCGGGGGTGATGTAAGATGATAAGGGCTCCTGATCGACAGTTATGGATTTGAGCGAGAGCTCAGGGATCGACTGTTAGGGCGCAGGTGTTTCAAGGATCGACAGCTAAGGAAATGATCTTCCGGTGAAGATCAGGGATCGGCTGTATGGAACCTCGAGAACGGACAGCAGAATACTCCTATGCTCCGAGAAGGGAAGACAAATCTCAATTTACGGATCAAACACAGAAAGGTTAAACTCTCGTTTTATTTGATCAATGAGAAAGGAAAATTCGAACTCTAATTGACAATGCTCGAACGACGCGCATTTCAAAAGTAGGTGTGGCTAAGCGCCAAAACATAAACTTCGGGAATCATCCAATCACAAATGCAGGAAGAGGTCATCCGCCAATGAAAATAGAAATGAAGATCCTTCCGGTATTTGGTTCCACAGGAGATGCTTCTGTCCGTCATTCCATTCATAACCTCATCCGCTTCCGGTGATGATGATTCCTGTTGAAAATGTTAATAATTAAATGAAAATATCTTCATTGGTTAAAACAACCGAAAGTTGGTGTACCAGAAATCCGGATATAACACCCTCCCTCTTGAACACACTTTGTGAGAAGTTCTTCTGGCACACATTCCAGAAATGATTAGTCAGAAATACCAGTCATTTAACTCCCTTCCGTGAAAAAACTTATGCAACGTTCAGTGAGCGACGATTACGTCATTCAGGCAACATGAAATCGTCTAGTTCTCTGAATTTTTCCGGTTATTTTTGTGGCGATTTTATTTTGTGTCTCGAACATAAATTCAACCTGAACGTCATCTGAGACTATCTCTAAGACTTTTCAGGCTCAGTTTTTGAACCGCTACATTTTTTACGGCAAGTGGTAAGTTTGAGAGTAGGTGAAGCACCGAAAAGATACACCCCCCTCGTAAAACCAAAAATCGTCAAAAGCCCGTTTTCGTGGACACGTGGTTGGTCAATTTTGGTTTTGCGCTGCTCGTGGTTTCCTGAAATCAAACGAGCTCCCGAAGCCACTTTTTCGGTAGTCAAAAGAACCACGAACAAAATGATATGCCCCGTAGATCACGTTCTAGATTCATCAATACCTGCCTCTCAGACATTCATGGAAATTCACTGAAAACTGCCGTTTTCGGCTTGGGCCCGGTTTCTGCCATGCCAATACTTTTTATACTTGAATGTGAATCACGAAATGCAGCTGTTGAGAATAGGTCTGTAGGTGCGTCAAGATATGAGAAACGGCTTATAGACTCGCTCTCTGTGATCGCGGGCTTTCGGTGGGGTGGGGAAACATTTCCTTATTTTTAAAATTTTTGCCTCCGTTAAGGCCACACGTTACCTAGTTCAACTTAACGAAATACAATACGTACCTACACACTCGTTAACTTAATTACTTTCAAATCAAATGACTTTCAGCGTTTGATTTATAACAGTTGCCAGTGAGTTTTGAGTTGGTTTCGTATCTATTGGCTTCACATAGGTTGACCTTGAAACCAAAAACCATAAAATTTAATTTTGTATGTGCTGTGTTTGATCTTGTATAAATAATTCAGATGAGATCATTGCAAAGCCATGCAATCATCCAGCCTTCAAAACTTTGCGCTGTTCGGACTACAATTCAAATTTTTCAATTTCGTCCAGTTTTTAAAAAATGCGATTTGCAGCCGTTTCAACCAAAATTCTTGCAAATTTCAGCTGGTGACCTTCACTGTTTCACAGTTCTAAAACCTTTGCACCATGCAATCAAATATTCCCTTCGCTAGTCAAGATTTATTTTTCGTGGGGAGTCATTCAAGCACTTCTGTAGATTTTTAGCTCAATTACAGCAAAAAAAGCATCTTCTGAAATCTAGCCCAACGGCTTTTACATTATAAATCTAGTTCTCCATCAAAACCACAACAATAACAGAGTCATTCCAAGGGCAAAATAATGTAAAAACCCTACCGGAAAATAGGAACTGGATCATTCAGTTGACAGCTGTTGGCATGGAGACTTTGCTCCCTAAAGACAAATGTGAAAGCCATAGAGCTTTTTGACCAGCCTCGAGTTTAACAGCTCCCCCTCTGGAGAATGTGCACTATAATGAAAATCTACCCACCAGTCAACAGAGATATGGATTGTCCATCTAACGATTACTCCGGGTTCTGTGTTGGTGGGCAACATGCAGGTGAATGCATAATGCACGACTGAACTTTCAGTCAAGAATAGTGGACAACCCGGTATTGCAATTGCGATTGGTTCAGCTTAACAGTATCGTTTCAAGAGCTGAGAAGAGTTCATCTCCTGCTAAATTGTCGTCAGGGCTCCCCGCGACAATTCTCACGTCGTGTGAGGGTTTTTGCCATAGCTCACCGCATTGTCGTAGTGATCAAGAATTATGCAACACTATACGGCGGAAATATCTGTTGTAAGGATATTTACGTGAGCTCATGATTGAACCCAGAAGAAAACGAGACTGCCTTTCAAATGGTAGAAAAAGGTCAAAGCTTTGCCCATTGTTCACATCATCTGTCCGTAATCCAAGAATATCCGATATTTGCTCTGCCAGTTCCATCACAGCTCTCGTCAAACTGGATTTCAAGAACGCATTCAACTCCATTCGTCGTGACCGTATGTTAGATGCCGTAAAGTCAAGCATACCGGAATACTTCGACATAAGAGAGCCTTAGCCGTGCATCGTTTTGACTGACGGACTGGTATCTGACGGTCTCTCTCTCGACTGACGGGTAAGAGCAGCCCGCTTCGAACGCTATTTTGTCTTTTTACCGTATCTGACTGACACGCTCGATTTGCTGGGTGGCCCCGGCAACACAAGCGCGTGAGCCCTGGTACACTTTACATTCCGATTTTAATGCTTTCACAAAAATCGGTTTGATTGCGATTTTTCCCGAATGGATGACATGATGCCCAAAATATTCTCGAAATTATAAACATCATCATCAAATTAACATTTATCGGAATCCATCCCTTGACTACCTCGGAAGTTTTTGCGACATGTCCAATTCTTAAGTCTATGAACATGGAAAATTGTCGTTGATTTTGGTGAGAAAATTGATCTCGAAGTTACCCGGATTTGTTTTCCCACCATTCAGGCCTAAATGAGTCCAAGTCTGGCAAGAAGGAGAAACGCCATATTTTAACTTGATTTGATCATCTGCTCGTTCTACGACTTATTTAATACTGGGATTGAATATTCGATCGTCCAAGTCAATAAAACCATTTCCGTTTAAATCTTTTCTCAAAATTCCTCGTGTGTAGTCAACAGATGCAAATGACAATCACCTGAAAATCAAAAGTATCCTCGCCCGCCAAATTCATGGTATACTCAGAATTCAGTCATTCACTTTGATTAAGTCAGCTCCGCCAAAAAAAACAGATTCGCGAAACCAAAACATTGCACTGCGTTCCTGTTATCAGTCCGCCAAGGTTGGACTGGCGCGGCTAAGCTGATTTTTTTCTCCAACGAACTGATTACGGGCAGAGCACGTACCGTCATCAGTCAGTCAGCAAAAACAGAGCACAGCTAATGTTGTCTATATTCTCACAAATGTATCGTAAAGCGTCCCACTTGTTTTTCGGCGATCATCTACTAGAGTCGGCGACGGGAGTTCATCAGGGTGATCCACTTGGTCCACTGTTATTCTGCATCATCATACGCTTTCTGACGGAAAAGTTGAATTCAAACTTCAACTGCTGGTATCTTGATGATGGGACTGTTTGCGATGAACCACACACTGTCATGCGTTGATCTTCAGTTTGTGATTGAGGAGGGCACCAACGTGGGACTGGAACTCAACAGTTTGAAATCAGAACTTTTCGTATTTGGTGGAACTTTGGAAGAGCGAAAGAATGCAGAAGCTCTGATGAAAAGAATTTCGCCGGATATTTCGGTCCTGAATAAGACCGCTTGGACTCTTCTTGGCTCGCCTCTCATCGACGAAGCTATTCTACTCGCCATGCAGGAAAAAACCGGACAAGTGAAACTCCTAATGTCTCGGCTGGAAGTGCTCTCTGCTCACCAAGCACTGTTCATCCTCGAGAACTGTCTGAGCTCACCAAAACTGCTCTACGTGCTCAGAAGCTGTCCAGCTTACCGCTTTGAACATCAACTAGCGGATTTCGATGAAGTAATTCGATTGTCTCTATCTAGGATTACGAACACCCAGATCAATGGAGGAGCTTGGGCTGAAGCATCGATGCCCGTCAAAGAAGGTGGCATCGGGATCAGACACGCCGGAAAAATCGCACTTTCAGCCTATTTGGCTTCCATTTTCTCCGTTCGCAGTTTGATAACCTTGATGTTCCCAGAGTTTGATGTGGACTCTGTCGCATTAGGCCCAGGAATAATTTGGAAAAATTTCTCTGGTGTGGGTGTGCCGTCCGTTGAGAATAGAGGCCGTCAGCGGGATTGGGACTCGCCAATCGTGAAAGTGCGTCATGACCTTTTGATTGAGGCAGCTCAGCCGACGGAAAAAACGCGTCTGCTGGCAGTGTCGACCCGAGAATCTGGATGTTGGCTGAACGCCTTGCCGATCGCTACTGTTCGAACTGGCTTCATGATGACTGCCTTCGCGTGTCAGTCGGTTCGCGACTCGGGACTAAACTGTGTGAGCCCCACACTTGCCGTTGCGGGACGGAGATGGATGAGACTGGACGACACGATTTATCCTGCAAAAATAGCGCCGGGAGGCATATGCACCATAGTGCCTTGAATGGAGCGGTGAAAAGAGCGTTAGCCACTGCGACTTCCAGTCTATACTGGAACCACCGGGTCTTGATCGCGGGTATGGCAAACGACCCGACGGTATGACTTCCACTCCTTGGAGTCAGGGAAGAGCACTCATATGGGACGTCACTGTTGTCGACACATTAGCTTTATGTTATCGGATGCAGCACGTCAGTTGGTTTTGCGGCTTATCTCGCTGAGCGGAAAAAGGAAGAGAAATAGCGGAATCTGCAAAGCCGTTTTCTCTTCAGTCCGCTCGGATTTGAAACATTTGGTTCATGGGGAGCATCAGCCATTTCCACCATTGCTGAAATTGGAGGAAAAGTTGCGGAAAAGACCGGAGACAAACGATCGCTGGAGTTTTTACGTCAGAAGATTTGTTTGGAAATCCAGCGGGGAAATGCTGCCTCTGTTCTCGGCTCTCTTCCTGATTCAAAACCTTTCGCAGACATTTCTACAGTTTTGAACCGGAGGGCTGTCGCGTAACTGCTCGTTTTTTGTTGATCATTGGGTGTCGGGTAGGTTTTTGTAACTTGGTTGGTGTCGAGTAGGTTTTTGCAACTTGCGTGTTTCGACTTTGAAGGTGTCGAGTAGGTTTTTGTCAGTGTTTTCACCTTGTTGCTTTTGATTGATTTGGTGTACCCCAGCCAGAAAAAAAGAATATCCGTAGTATAACCTTGCCTCAAGCCGAAGAAATACCATGGAAAAGTCGTGACCACCTGACTCCCAACCTAGCTAATCGCAATACAGGTATATGCATAATCTGACAGTTTGGTCGGCCATTTTCGGTCACATTCGTCCACTACTTCTCCTTTGATCTGGAAAAAAGATTTGAATGTGGGTACTTATTTAACGTGTTACATTAACACTCTGTGTAACTTCAGAGCGACCTGTATGACTTTGAGATACCTTAAAGTGACACAGATGTGATTTTGAGAACGCTTTTTCGAGTTGAAAAACCTGTTTCTGCGTCGGAAAATACTTCAGAAAGCTCCCTTACGTGCCATTATTTAGTTGCGAATTGGAGGTTAAATCGCGGATTTCCGTGTGATTACCTGCAGAGGATAAAGAGCAACAGCACTACGAGGCATCGGAACCAGAATGGGAGGCGGGGGTCTCCGTGCGATTATCTGCAGAGTATAAAGAGCAGCAGCATCACCAGGCATCTCACAGTCGCTCTTTAGGACCAGGGCAAAGGGGGCAGGAGGGTCGTCAGATCGGAAACTTCTGATGGCAGCGTCGTGATTTCAGATCGAGAGCTTCCGATGGCAACCCGTCGTTACCTAGCTACACCCCCCCCCCCCCCAATTTCAGTACAGTCGACGCAGAATTCAGTCTGATTGGTTGTACAGTTTTACGATAAACCAGTGATTTTCGCCATGAGCGTCAAAACAAAAAGAAATGGTCAGAAGTTTTTGGCTTGGCAAAAAATTGAATTCTACCAAAACCGAGAACAAATTCTTTCTTTCCGCCTCTTTGAGACTTTTTATGTTTAGTTTCTGAAGAGCAACATTTTTCAAGGCAGATGTTTCCAGATTGGGTGAGGCTCCGATAAGATACAGCTCGCCCGTGAAATCAGAATCGTCAAAAACCCCTTTGTTATTTTTGGTTTGACGCTGCTGGTGGATTAAACCGGTCTCTGAAATTACCTTCGTGGTAGCCAAGAAAACCACAGACAAACTGATATGTCCTGTGGATCACGTTCTAACTTTCTCGGTTCCTGCACTTCAGAAAACCACGAAAATCACCGATAATAGCCGTTTTCTGTGCATTTTAGGTTTCTTCCATGCCAATACTTTCTTCACTTGAGACGGATTGCTGCTGTTAACAATTTGTTTTAGGGTGCGAGTTGACATGAGGAACACTGAATTCGGATCACTCACTAAGCTGCTGTTGGCATGGAAATATTTGCTGTGACAAAAAAATTGTCAAAAAGTCGTGGAGGTTTGAGACTGGCCCCAGTCTTGCAGCTCCCCCTTGGAGTTTAATGGTTCAAATGAACCATATTCGTGGTTATTTTCGACTTTTTGGCTGATTTTTTTAGTGATCTTTGCATCGATGCGCGCCGGAAAGATATATCATGCATCGGATGCAACCTTGAAAAACCAGACCCGAAATATTCATCGATGCATGACCTCAGTCCTCAAAATAGTGATGCATTTACATCAATGCATCACGCTCGTTACGTAACGGGATCCCGTTCCATCAGAGCGAGCGAAACTAAAATTTTTAGTCACATCCTAATCAAATCACGTAAAGATCAAATTATGTTCTTATCTGAAGAACTTCAGCATGGGAGAAACCAATCAAAATTCGAACACATCGAGAGGTGTTTTTCTTTAATGCTGTCAAAAGTGCTCGTAAAGTACCACAACAGCGACTGGGTTCCAATCCAACATCGATGAGTGTTTGCTCTCCGCTCGCATATGCATGCTGACATTCTGAAACAAAACAACAAAGGGAACTGAACGGTTTTTCTCATGATCAATGTGTCAATGATGAGGCGTGAAAAAAAACTATCAAAAATGAGACTTCATGATTGCATCACAATTGTCTTGGACGTGAGCTTATACGAGCGAGATCCTGGCGAATCATTTAAAATACGTGAACGAGAACGGGAACTCATAACACATAAGTTTCCCATACCCGAGACTGCAGAAAGTGTATGAACATTGCTTACTGTAATTTATGCCAGTGTTGTTGTGTGACAGTTCTGAGTGTTCAGAGTAACAAGTCAAATTTAATCGTAACATCGGCATCTTCTGTTAGACATATTAGCGTCAGACATATATCTGCCCTGTTGAAAGGGCTGACGTAACATAACGGACCATCTCAAAAATATTTGTTATAATAGTGTTACGAATGTTAACCACGTTATAATATTGTTAAACTCGTTACAACCAAAAGTAACATCATTTTGGCTCTCCTGCTGTTAAGCCCATCTTTAGAAACATGTCATCAAACCAAAACCCCAAAATTTTGAAGGCTCATCACAGAAGGGACCGACGTATAAAACATGACCCGTTCGCACTGAGTTCAGTACCAACTCAGCTGCCAGGAGGACGATAACATGGAGGCGTACGTTAATCAAAATTCAACGAAAAACCTGGCTGCAATCACCTAAATGCAGTGCGTTTTACCAGGCAGCTTGGGAGCAGAGTTCAACAAGTTGTTGAGCAATGTTTGGCTAAGAATGATTTGAAGCGGTTTTATGAACATCCAATCGGGTTGCTTTTTCTGTATCTGCTTGATTTTTAATTCGGTTATTTGCCGTCGAGATTGATGCTTTGAAGCACCAAAAATTCTTTGTATGCATCATTTGAAAGAGATTACAGCTCGGCTTGCGGGAAGAACAGTCCTGAAGGTCAGGTCATACGGCGATCTGCATCAACCACTAAGGTCGATATGACTCCATATAACCTGCATCAGCTGTTGAGACTCCACGGTTGTTCAAAGTTTGGACTAAAAAATTCTTTTGAGGTTCACCAGAGTACTTCGCTTTGTTTCAGACAAATGTATCTGGAACACTGGTACACCGAAACACTGGAACACTGTCAACAGCCAGAACATAGTCAACACACTCTCAAACATGGTGGGATCCTCCTGGAACACTGGAACACTGTCAACAGCCAGAATTTAGTCAACACAATCTCATTTATAGTGGGGTCCTCATGGAGCACGGTCAACAGTCGAGCTGGACGGCAGTAGAAGTGCTAGTGAAGGGGTTTGCCAGAAATAGCGTACTGCCAGGCTTGTTCAGTGAGTAATAATTATGGTTTCATGTCAACCCTGCTCCAGCAGTTTACCATGTTCCAGTGTTCCATGAGTATTCCAGTATGTGGACGATTGTGTTGAATGTTGTTCTGTCTGTTGACAGTGTTCCAGTGTTCCAGTGTTCCATGAGGTCCCCGCTATGTAGAGATTGTGTTGACTGTTGTTCTGGCTGTTGACAGTGTTCCAGCGTTCCATGAGTGCCCTGGTACGTGTGAGATTGTTATTTTTAAATGTGTTATATGTTGTTATATGTGTTCCACATCGTTGTCTTATGTTGACTTGTTCCAATGTTCTCACGAAATACCTCAAGACACAGTTCTTGTCCTAACCAGCATCATGTCTCACGATGTTTTAACAGAGACTGCAATTCAGTGGAAACAAGGTCCGACTGTGCCCTCCTTTGCTAAACGGGTTAAATGTGCCGCTCAGGGAGATACAGGTTTCACAGACGCATTGCTGCTGCTAAGCTCTTCCCTCTAGCGCGAGAATTATTCCCTAGACAAAATACTGCGAATTCGTAAGAACGCATGGAACCACTGTTCACTGTTGAGGAAAAGATTCGGTACGTCTCAAATATAGTTAAAACCAAGAAATGAACTACAAAGAAACGAAAGCACGTTACGGTGTTGGTCGCTCCGACATCAGAGGGATCAAAAACCGTTGGATGACAGAGGTAGTTGGTTCTAATCTGGAGTTAACCCTGTAGAAACTGCCAAGTGCCAGCGTAAAGTTCTTTCAACTCCAATGGGGTCTCAAAACGAGGAAACTCTGCAGAACAATGATGGTCTCCAATGCATCGGCAGACTATGTTGATTAAATTCTGTTGTATTCGTCGTGATTGTTGATGCAAATATTTTGGTACTTCAGGCACGAAGCCACTCCGCTCTCCATGAAAACGTATATCAACCAGATCCGGCGTTGGAAAAACGTCACAAATCGAACAGGCAAGCACCACCAAGGCGAATTGCTCACAAGTGAAGAAGAAACGGGTCGATGATTTGTCTACAGCTGAATCTCCCAAGTGCGATGTTTTGGTTTGGGGAGGAGACCGGGGTAGATTCGAGTCTGCGCTTATCCTGATATTTTGAAGCACACCAGATCTGGAATTCTTCACTGCAGAAGAGCTCGACCTGCTTGGATCTTTTCTGACCTAGTGAGCTATTTCTCAAGCTCTTGCCGAATGAAGCACTCAAGTTTTGAACCCGGTGTTCCTGAGCCTCGTTTTCTTGAACCGGTCAAGGTTCACAAATCCCGTTTTCATGAACCCAAAAAAATGATGTTTGTTTTGTGAGAATTTATTCTACGAACTTTGCAGAATCTCGGCAGAAGTAAAATACCCAGTAGAATGGGTTTCACTTCCTGCACCTGAAGGTTTTTGTCATTTGTGAAGTAGAGAAAATAGCTGATCTTATACTACAGCGTTTTCTTGTCACAAATCACATTCGGAGTACGGTAGGACGCAGTATGTAGAACATGCAGTTCAGTTTGAGTTTCCGGGTTTTACATTTTTGAAACTGTTGACTCGATTCTATGCCGCAAAACATAGTAAATTGTCCATTTGAAGATATAGGAAATGGCCACCGTACTTCAGCTGAGAAACCGCAAGGTTAGGACATCAAGTGTTCACAAAAAAACATTGTCCTTCTGGCTTCAAGAAACCGGGGTTTTCGGACCTTGAACGGTTCTCAAAAATGCGGTTTGTGAACCCTGGGTTCAAAAAAATGGGAAGTCCAAGGAGAAGTTACAATTTCCAACCCATGGGTTGGACATTCCATTTCGTGCCACGGAATTTATAGGAGTCTTCGGGTGTTATGCAAGAATACGATTCAGGTTGGACTCAACTTCCATTGGATGTTGACAGTTGAAATTCCATTTTTCGGTTCCAATGTCAACAAAAACATTTGCCGTGTTGTTCATGATGAGCAATATCGAGGAGTCTATCAGGAAAATGATATTTCGTCTCCTTTAGAACTGTTTTCAAGTGTAAACTATCGAATCGATTTACACACCTTAAAACAGAACTATTTACCATGCCGATGGAACTCCTTGACATTCAATGGAAGTTGAGGACAGATGGTGGAATGAAGCTGAAATGACAACCATCATGTTCTACATAGAAAACGGAGTCGTAATCTTTCATAAAACACCAAAAAACTCTCCTACGAATGCCGTTGCATGAAATCAAATGTCCAACCATGGGTTGGAAATTGGTAACCCACGAAGTGCACCATGGATTACACCGCTCTGACCCAACCCAAGGGTACCCTAATCCTTGATGGATGACCGCCTAGAAGTGCAAATATATGGTATGAATGTGATGTGCTCCTCAACAGCTCTCAACAACGTTTTCTTTTTTCTTGTTCGATCCTGTAATGGAGGCTGAAGCACAGCACGTTGTCAGGATGGCTTCGGGCAGTGCGTGACAGTCTTCAATCAAGACTGTTGATCGACGATTCTCATGAAAACTACAGACGCTCAATAGGCCTGCTTCATCGGTAGCAATGTACAATACTTTGGCGCTGTATAATCACTCATTTGAGAAACACTGAACCCGAATTTCGTACAAAATATCAACGAAAAATGTGCGGACACCGAAAGAACTCTGGTTCCTTGTTGCTGCTACGCAAGGCATTGTCGGCAACAAACCACCAACGGCAGGCGAAATTGATGAGATTTACGGCGTCGATATCTGTGTCCCGATTTTAGCAAACAACATTGAACTTGGAGTTGCTCAAAAGAATGACTTGCTTCCTGCTTTTCAAGCAGAACATGCAGCTCTCCAGGCCGCGATGGATCCCAAAATCGATGATCGCCATTAGAGAGTCGAATATTTCATTGCGGGGAAAGCTCTTTTGGGTTGAACGTTAAGAAAAGCATACTTCCCTTCCGCTTATTCGACAGAATTTTGCTCTGTGCAGTTGTTATTCACCGTACTTGAAACCGAAATTTGATTGAAATACCTAAAGCATGAGCTCTGTACAGTCATTGTAAAAATATCAGGAGTCGTATCATTTAACCGAATAAACGAGTCCTACATATCATGGAAACTCAGTAGCTATGGACTGTCGCGAGTCAATCATACCGAGGATACCGGAACATTCCAACTGTCCCTGCCCGAGAAGCGAACTCAACCACCAGACCCCTATGTACCTGCCGATTCAACCGTTCATCGTGAAATGTTCGAGTTGAGTAAATCATTGATAACTTTTGACCGGTACGGACCGCCACAATTTTTCTCTCTAGGTCACCATAATTTCAGTTACCCCTTAGGACGTGATCATTGATAGTGAAATCCAGCCCATCTTCAACCTATAATTGGTGGCTGGTCTCGTTTTGTGAGTCAGTCCAACTCACTCAACTATAGAGTTCGAGTTTAGCTCAAAAACCATTCTCAGTTTTTTCTGAAAGCGAAAATGTACATTGGCAAACCACGAAAGAGTAGATCTCGAACCACCCTCGACACCGAAAAAAAACACGCCAAATTGGTTAAGTCGCAGTGCAATAAACCATAGCTTCACCGATTTCCAGGTTTTCGTACCAGTTCGCCACATCCTTGATAGCTTCACCTGCTGCTCAACCTTCACATCTGCTCCACCCGCATAGCGATTCCGCAGTCAGAGATTCGATTGATTTTGAGCGATCTGCTGCTCGTATGAGACCATCTTCAGCAACAATCAGCAAATACGGATGTTTCATCAACATTTAAGAACTCGAAAACTCAGGTCCGCTAAACTCGAAACTGGAGCTGGAGATTTGGAACTAATTTTCCCTGGAGTTTGTGGTATGGAACCACCTCGGGTTCTTGACGTCTTCCCAGAAAACTCGGATCAGACATTTCGATCCTCATGACCTAAAGATGATAGCTTAACTCTATTTGATATCCTGTAATTCAAGTTTGTGAAACGCTCCCATCTTTTGTGATCAGGCACCAAGAGTAATTTTTTTCCAAAACAAGCCTGATATGTTGCAGCTCGTTGAAGTTAAAGAAAAAATCGAGACAGGTCCGCCAGTGTTTTCCCACCGCTCGGTTGACGAACCACATCCAACTGCGCATTCCTGATAATATTTATTCACGATGTACAATATCAGTATGTGTTGGTCAAAGCAAGGGAACAGTTTAACAGCGGACGGGCAACCCTGCCGGAAATAAAACAATCTTTCCGGCTGAGATTTTCCGCCGGAAAATGGACACCCTGACATCCACGTCCACACCCGTGAGCTCGAATTGAGTCTCAAAATTCTGAAACCGTGAGCTTCGGAAGATTCTTTCTGGAAACAGCCAATCATTTTTCTACGTGACACGAGCAATGCCTCAGTTTACATTGATACCAGTATAAACGGATAAGATTTCAACAGAAAGGGAGAAATCTGCGTATAATCGATGGATCGGACCTCCTCCTTCCCTCTCATCTCAT